>JAANSO010002342.1:0-13740 GCA_036507315.1 Lepidocyrtus fimetarius
TTTTTATAACCACACTGACGATTTTAATTTATGCATTATTGCACGATTAAATGGTGAAATTCCATGTGAGAACTGTATTGTGTAATATTTTGTCACTACTTAAGAATATGAATGAAACTAACTTTGCTGTCTTGCGCAGGTTATCGCAGGAAACGCGCAATCGTTTGCTTATTATGAATGAAGCTTGGAGAAGTTCATTAATAAATTACTGTTTTAATTTGCATTTTCCTGGTGTGAAATCGAAATTATGAAATAATTACAAAATTGTATTTGATTTATGACTAAATTCATACTTTTACTTAAAAAAGTTAATCTGGTACAGCCGCGTCGTGCTATTACGGCACACGACAAAACAAAGATTGATTACAAAAGTTGAATAGGTCAAGCCATATAAAAGTTGATTCAGTCTTTTTAATTAATTTGAACTTGTAAACTCAATGGAGTTTAATAACTTTACAAGGATGTTGCATTATGATTAAAAGCATCAAGCGCATTGCAAAACAAGACATTTGACTTACCCAAATACATAAGCCAAAGATAGAATCACTGCAGCCAAGATCTTTCCTCGTAGCCAGAAACTACTTGTATGAATTAATTGACAAACTTCGTTGGGCAAATTGGCTTCATTTGTAAACAACGGGTTGATACTGGCTAACGAAAAGCGCTTTTGTTGCATTTTCACTTTACTTAGACTTCCTTCTCCAAATTTTCCATTCTTTTCAGACATATAATTTCGATTAAATCCGATTATCTACGATCATAAGAACAGATAATTAGATAGATTATAAATATTTCCAAAATTAATCTAGGCTTACCTCATGTACTACACGTAACGTTAAAGGAAAAACTGCCAGCAAAACTACGTAATTTATGATTACTGAAAGACATACAAAGGTGCATAGTGCCTCTAGACGACGAATGCCTATTTAAAACAAACAGTTAATGTTCATTTAAATTAGCTTCATTTATTTTAATAGAGTACGAAATTACTTTGTTTACCTGAGCAGTATCCAAGTAAAAGCACAATACATTCTAAAACCGTGTCCATGCTTAGCCAAGGAGCCAATATTTTCACACCTTGGAATATCCTGGACGTGCAAACTCCAAGTTTACAACATTCTGAGTTTTGGAGTGCAATGCTGGTTAAAAAGCAAGCACGTGGTAGATCCATTATGAGCAAAAAGTATAATAAAATTTCTCTGAAAACACAAAGCAAAAATTTAGCTTTTTAAGCAATATTTCCCACATTAATGTATTAATTTAACGTACGGGATTTTGTCGAATTCTTCAGGTAGTAGATAGCTTAACCAGTTGAAAATTAAACTTCCAAGGATAGCAAATATACTGGTAATTGCTGAAACATAAATATTTTTTTAAAATTATGCATATAATTTCACCTTGCGTAACATCTTTCATCTCATATCTCCCTCGAAAATTTTTATTTTTTCAGTATTTGAACCAAAACCTACGACAACTTCAGTTTTCTCAAAGCCTAAAAATATTCCAAATATTGTATGATGTGTTGTAAAACACGTCAAAATATTGCCCTTAGCACCCCAACATTGTATTTTTAGTTTTCTGCAGCTTTGTTCCAGTCACGTATTCCCCCTCAGTGAATCGTGTAGCGAAACACATAGCAATTATCATAACTTTAAAGATTTTCTTTACATTAAAACATCCGTTTGTGAAGGGAGAACACAATAAAAAGAAATTACTGCCTAACAATAAAAGACTTACGTCATCAACTTTTTATTACTTGTGTTTCTAACTGAATTTTTTTTACAAATGTAAAATGATAAAAATCATTCATTTTAGGTGAATAACAATGAGAAATGACGATGTAGCTATTGTGAATCTCATAATCTGCGAGTAATTCTCAGGAATTACGTCTACCGGATGAAATCTTTTGAAATATAAAAAATGTAAAATGATAAAAATCATTCATTTTAGGTGAATAACAATGAGAAATGACGATGTAGCTATTGTGAATCTCATAATATGCGAGTAATTCTCAGGAATTACGTCTACCGGATGAAATCTTTTGAAATATAAAAATGTTTCAAAGACTTTCATACGTAAAGCAAGTGATTTTTAAAACTTCATACACCCACCTAAAGTATATTTTGAACCTAAATTCATTACTACTTGAATTTGAAAATATCCATAAAAGAGTCCAATGCATCGAATCACTGTTAGTAGAATTACATCCTCTGGATCTCGGTTGTTCAGCCTGTCATCTACCCCAGGGGAAGTTGAAGATTGGGATTGGTAGCTGCATTTTTAAACCTGAAATTGAACAAATTAGATTTTTCCATCTAATTTATAATTAAGCTCTCTCAATTAATTAAATTTTAATTTAATAAATCATGATTTCTAGCATCCTAATACACTTTTTTATGTAGGTATATGTAGGCATACATTTGCATTATCATATGATCAAGGTTTTGAATTAGCACGTGGAAATTCAATTTACACCGGTTTGTGTCACTTTTCCGGTTCATAAATTCACCTATTTTTATTGAGAATTTGATCCCATTCTAGAATTATGCTTGTCCTTGCCATTCCTCATGAACTCTTTCAAATTTTTGAAGTTATCCGGTACAAGGCTTACATAACTATCAATTTTATTGTATTTCCAACTGGAAATGTGCATTTTAACAAATAAAATTGATAAAAAACGGCATTTGCATTTGTAATTCAATTTCGCCAATAAGATCAATCCATTCTTATGCATTTTTCCTAGTCTATTTAATATTTGTGTAAAGGATGTATGATTTTCTGCAACTCTTTTTGTAGTTCAATAAAAAGACCCTGCAGGGGGTAAAATATTTCAATGTCATCAAATTAAATTTGATGAGAATTTAATGTATTTTAAATTGATGCTCTGGTTGAATGTCAAATTCATAACAATTGCCAAACTTGTTCTTTGCTACTACTACCCTACATCGATTTATTTTACTTAATCTTATAAGAAGTTAAATTACTCTTATAAAGCATACATGTCAAGGTTTTTAAAAGAAAATTCTCGTGTGCAATTTGCGTTTTAAGAATAATCCAGAAATGTTTCGAATCATTGTGACATATTTATTGATATTCTCAAGCAATTTGAAATATTTTGTAAACCTATTTTACAACCTATTATTACTTGCGCTATCATTTTTGTTTTGTTTATTTAATAAACAGCCTTGCCCAGAGGAAATTGAATAATATTTATTCGCTAAAAGTTCCTATTCACAAGAAGTTAGGAATCTAAGGTAGTCTACACGCTGCTTTGTTTGACTTCTTTGTCTCCTTATACTGCTTGATTCTTCACATATAAACATATTTTTGACGACGCTGGTTCTACTAAAGCAAACAATGCAAATTCCATGTGGCTTATACCACGTACCTAAAGCATCATGATGGGTTCTTCAATGCGTGATATTAATCATGCAGTAAATACTTTAGTGAATGATATTTTAATAAAAGGTATACGCAAAATACGCATAAATACCGAATCTAATCCATACGGCAAACACACACATTAATGAAATGACATATCGTATAAAATACACATTTGATTAAAATTCATACCTGAATACTAGATTACGATTATCCAAAAAAGTTTCTTACTGATCCAGTATGTAATGCCTAACGGAACTTACGCTTCCCTTCTTAAAATCATATTGACAATAACACAAAAGTTGGCACATTAACACTTTCACTTTTTTGTAGTTTAATTTACAAACTTCTCACAATATAATTTCCAACAAACAGCCAAAAAAAACTCCAAAATTGCCAGATTTGATATACACAACACAACAAATAGTTATGTGACTAACTTGCGTACGTAGGGATTTAATATTTACACTTGGATCAAGTATTCTGAGAACATGAGATCAAACAACTTTTTATTTCAATGAAGGCTTATTTGTTCTGAGCGAGTTCAAAAGTGAGATGCTAATTTGTTTGGGTTGAATAAAAAATACTTGTTTTGGTTTTAAATTCTTTACTTAAGTCACAAACCTAAGATTGATAGGTTTTATGAAGTGGCATATCTAGTGACTCCGACCGCCTAGTCAAAAGCTAAAATTTATGAATGTTATCTTCGTTGACTCAGTCACTAGACTATAAGGCCAGTTCCCTTTTTGCCAATCTCAGGTTATTGGCAGTGTAAAGAATCTTTGCATCAAATGTCATTCTTAAGGTTTACATTTGCCCTCTCACAGGAGCCTTCTTCCGCATTGTGCATCATAAACATGTCTTTTTGATTGAGTGATCGGTGGTCGCTTCTTTAGCGGACGTAGCCCTCTTTCAAACATTTTTTCTGAAGTTCAACAAATGCAGCAATTCAATTTCAATAGAAATTAATGCATAGATCTTTGCCTGTTTATGACATGGCCATTAACCATGCACGGAAGACGTGAACATAAAAAGAAGGAAGGAAAGAAAGTGACCAACTAGTTTTTAACACAATTATCTTCAAAGAACATATCGCGTATTCATCATTTCTTCGTATGTCATCCGTTGGGCATCATTTACGCTTCTATATGCGCTCCTCCGCTTGCACATCATAATATTTTCAAAGAAATACGGCCAAAGATTGCTTTGTAAATAGAAAATACGCATCTTTATCTGCACTGTATAAAAAAATAACCGCCATCCATTTGTAAACATTGTAAAAATGAAATGGGACAGAAAAAAATTTAAAAGATATTATTTGCCAATGTTTAAATGTGATGAAGAGATCCGTCTTGATTTGTACAGGAAAAAATACTCTTGCGGTAGCCAATCTTATGTATAGTATCTTAGAATTGGACAACATGAAAAAATAAATAGATCAAACTACCTGAAATTGCTTTTAAAATATAATTATGTCGATCTTGTTATCAAGTAGGTGCAAATTTAATTTTAAATTACTACATGGACTCACTCAGTAATCTACATAAAATTTAGTTTTTTGTATATTATTTCAATTTTCAAATTTAAAATCAATAAATCTAATTATCATTTTATTTTTAAGAAAAACAGAAATAAAAGATAAAAGGAACAGTTAAAACTCAGCACGAATGTTATGTAATCGTATAAACTCCAATGCATTAATAATTTTCATTTTCCAACAAAAGCCTCCCATGGAAAGTTTGGCGTTTCCTATCAAACAAACAGTATTAAAAATATACAGATAATTTCAGATGGATTTGATGCGGACTCTCTGTAGCCGATTTAATGCAACAAAAATCCTATCTAAAACTTTATCATAAAATTTCACAAAAAGATGATATACGTTTCGGAAAGTAAAGTAGAAAAATCTACAAACTTCACTTTGCATGTGTAAAAAATGGAGAACCTACTTCTTGCTAAGAAAGAAAGAACAGACCTCTCAGCTTTCAAATAAATAAACAAATAGTAATTACAATGATGGGAGTCAAGAAAGATTGAAAATTGTATGAAAAAACAATAAAAGCTGAGGAAATAGTCAGTTATAGCCTTGGAAAACAGATCACCAAGTTTATTTTACCTTTTTACAAGTTGGAGAGTCTTTCACTTTTGAAAACTTTAAAAATGCTTTTGATAAACAGATAGGCAGTGAATGATAACGCGGTAGGAACTGAATCTAAATAGCGCCCAGTTTGCAAAAAGAAGTACGGTCATTTCATTATAGTCATTTTAAACATTAATTAGCTTAACTAAGCTAAGAGGATTAACTAAAGTTTTCAGCTTTTTCAATCTGAGGAATTTGATCATATAAAAGTTAATCAAAATGTATCGCCAAAGAAAACGGGATTTAAACTTGAAGCCAAACAGGAAACTGGATACGAGATCAAGTCGTGGAATGATTTACGAAAACGAAGAGCTGAGAATGAGAACAATCGCAATATGTGAAGACGTGGATAGGGGACACTCCAACATTAAAAAACTGAGAAAGGAAAATGATCACTTGAAAAAGGGAGATTTGGAGCTTGCGAGATGAATGTGAAAAATTGGAGGAAATGCTCAAAAAAGTTTGCATTTCAGCAAACATTTCGGAAAGCCAGCTTGAATCGTGTTCAAAACCTGAAGATCCAGATGATGACGAGGAAGTTGAGGAAGATGAAAGTTCCAGCTATTATGTGGATGACGATGAAGAGACTCGATCAGACAAATATTTAAAAGCCGATCCCCACTCCAAACGAGATAGACGACCTAGTGTTGCAAGTGTGTCAACATTTGACTCAGACGTTGGCCATTACATGTCCAACATGTTTGGGGATGGAAGTGTGCAACAAGGATCTGAATCTGAAATTGCATTCGCTGTTGAAGACATAGATTCAGTTATTTTGAACCCTGACGCACTGTCAACTTCAGAAGTAACAGATGAAAGTCATTCTTCATGGCCATCTCAGCAATTCACAGTTCCAAAAACTACTTTGGAAGCTGTGCGAGAAGAATCTGAAACTAATTCCCCTGCATCGCCATCGTCACCACCTTTTCCTGAAATAGTCAATCCTGCGGAGGTTGCAGCAGAGCCTACAAATCATAAAGATCGTACCCTACCATTTTTTCCACCAATGCTTGAAGAAGAAATGTTCTTCCAATCCGCTGGAGATGACAGGAAAACTCCAGTGATTCAAATTACTCCAGCAAGCTCTCCTACTTCAAACTCGAATGAATCCAGTTCCCTTAATGAAATGGATTCAGAGGATACAGAGCAAGAAAATTTGCGAAGCACTGCAGGATGTATCGCAGTTGTTCCGAAAACTTTTAAATCAACTTCGGAAATTATTGTTGGCTCGAGTCATGCAGGCGAGAAAATTCCTTCAATTTTGCCATCAATATCTCCTCCCAGTATGCAAACTAGATCTGCAGAACTTCCAAGAAAGCAATTTCACCATTCAGTCTGTTTCTCCCAATCCAATTCAACCTTTCCATCAGATCAGCTTGTACGGGGTGAAAATTGTCACTGTCCCAACACAAAAATACAATTTCAACAGTTTCCAAACCCATTTGATCGAAATTATGTTGGTCACTGTTGCTGCAAAAATGTTTTGTTGATGGGAGGATGCCAATCCGAACCCAGTTTGGCATCATCCTTAACAGAAGCGAATCATTTCGTTGTAGATAATTCTGCATATGAACTATTTCAACGTACATTCTTCTGCTGCGAGTTTCCTCAATACGGCGCTGTGCTATGGAGTGGGGGCTCCATCTTCTTCAATTTGCATGCCAACTCTGGCGAAATTGTTCAGTCCTACTTGGAAAACTGTCGATAAGAACCTAGTAATAGGTTTTTATGGATATTCTGCACCAACAGGAAGTGAAAGTGGAGATGTGGAACATTCTACGAGTGAACTAAAAGTACAACTGGCGACATTATTCAGTCCTACTTGGAAAACTGTCGATAAGAACCTAGTAATAGGTTTTTATGGATATTCTGCACCAACAGGAAGTGAAAGTGGAGATGTGGAACATTCTACGAGTGAACTAAAAGTACAAGACATTATTGATAAGTTGGAAGCCGAATTTGATCCAACATTGGAAAAAATAACAGGAATACGCTTAATCCCCCCGGGACGAGTTTTCATGTCGCTGAAGAGCCCTTCAGTCGTGCAATCGCTTCTCTCCCAATATAAAAATGACCTTGTATTGGTAGCTAAAAATAATCCAAGTTCTCGTATAAGAATTCACTTTGTTGAAGGTACGACAACAACGATAAGCTCGTTTGTACTATCTGGAATTCCCCCGGAAATGAATGATGTAGCAATAATTTCCGTACTCAACCAATTTGGACAGGTGGTGGCTCCCATTGAAAGAAGAAACTACAAAGGGGTTGACATATCGGAAAGGATTGTAAAAATGCATTTGGTATCCGAGGGAAGCATGCCCAATTATATTAATGTATGTGGCTACGAGGTGAAAATAAAAGCGGAAAATGAGTTGGAATCGGAATTAGGGCAAACTGCTACTCAACAAAATTCATTGACACTCAGCCAACAAGATATTGCTGCTGGTGCAAATGTGACAGAACATGTAGAACTAAACGAAAAATGTGCCATTTCCCATCCTTTGCAACCATCAATAACTTTAAAGCAACCTCAGAGAAAGTATGGTGTAATTGATCCTTCTACAGTAACTTCTACAAATCCCGTATCCTTGAGTACTACATCAGGCGATGGACAAACTCTAAAACTCCATAAAGCAGTCACCCGGTCAAGCAGTTCTGACCCCAGACTAGAATCCCCGGCTCCTGGTACCCTTACGTGTCCTTTTCCCGTGGTTGAGCAAAAAAGGTGCAATTCAGTTGCATGCGTGGGTAGCATACCGTCCGATCAACTTTCTTCCAATGTAATCAGCAAAAATAATGTTGCCCCAGTGCTCCAACACCAACAAAAGGTTAATGTGACACAACAACACCAGCTACAACAGCAAACTCAAACAGTCTCTGTTCCAAATCTGCAACCTCCTCCCAAACGGCCATTAACAAGGCTCCAGTTATCATCCCCGGGATCTATACCTCAGTCTCCAGCAAGTAGTCCCGGTTCACCTGTAGATAACATGATCGTTTTCAAGACCGGAATGCCTCAGAGTGAGCCAAGAAAGGAAGGTCCGTTAAAAATACATAATTATAAAGGTTTTGAGACACGAATAAATCCTGCTGAAAGACGCAGCCATGAGCAGTTATCACCGTCAAGTTCATACTCACCAAAACCTCTTAGAAAACGAAGTGGACAGTTTCCAGGGAAGATAAAAAGGGAGCCATTGCCTTGGTGTGGATGTTGGGGTTTAGGTTGCGGATAATAATTTTGATTTTTAAAGATCTGTTTTAATGATTAATTTATTTTGATTGTAATTAATTAACAATTTTCAAAAAATAGAACCACAATATGTTTGGGAATATTCTTATTGGTATACGGATTTTGCTCCTATACTTCCTACATTTATTTCTTCTTGGAGAAAAATTTTGCTAGAAGACCTTTCAAATGCGGGGATGCTATGGCTTCTATCACATGTTCCATTTCATAAGCCATAAGCGTGCGAATCTTCTCCCTTTCAGGTGCTCTAACAAGCTCTTTTGACTTCATCAAAGGCTGGAAATTAGAATTTAAATTGTTATTTAAGGATTAATAATACATTTGGAAATGTTCATCAAAGGTTGAAATTTGAAAATATTAAAACTGCTTACTTCTAGAGGAAGCTTCGCATACTCATTGATAAGTTTTTGACATGACTCTTCAAAGACTTCTGAAGGAATCAATTTACTGATGAATCCACATTGTAGTGCCTCTTGTGCAGTTAATCTATGTCCGAAAAGGAGCATGTCGTTCGCCTGTCCCAATATAATCAATCAATATAATCAAATTAAACGATATTAGTATACACATGAATATTTGGCAAAACCATTTACCTTTGAAACTCCCATAATTTTAGGGAACATATGCGAAGATCCAAATTCAGGTACAATTCCAAGTGCAGGAAACGGAGTTAGAAAAAAAGCCTGGGAATAAAAAGATGTACATTAATAACCGTTACAAATGCTGATTCTGATTAATAATCTGTTTTTTTTCGAAATGTACAATTCCGTGTTATTGTTTAACCTTTTCTGTAGCAAGGACTTGATCACAAAATGGAAGTAAAGTTGCACCAGCGCCAATTCCTCCTCCATTTACCATCGCAATTATAGGTTTCTTACAGTCGAGGAACCCATACATTAACGACCGCCTTCAAAATTTAAACAAAAGTTTTTATTCCTACAGAGTAACAGATTTAATTTTTTGTTATTCAGTGCATGCACTAAGGTTAAACAGACGTAATGAAAACTCCATCATACAATACATATCTTCGAGTCTTCTCCTGAACTTCTTCCGTGCTACCATCCCTCCAATTATTGAGGTCATTTCCACTGGAAAAGAAGTCACCTGTACCAGTCAGAGTAATTATTTTTGTAGAATTATCTGAGTTGCTTTCAAACAAGGTAGCTCCTATTTTGTCCATCATCTACAAATAAAGGATGTTGACATATTATAACTGAGAATGGCAATTGCAGGAAATTGAAAATAAAGCGTCTACCCCAAAACTCAATGCGTTCCTGGCTTCTGGTCGATTAATGAGTATTTTCCTCACTCCATTCTCCACTTTGACTTCAATTTTGTCAGCTGAAAGCACCGGTGCTGACCTTGAAAAAGCTCTTGCATTGTTAAATGAAGTTACGCCTACGCCTCGGACCCCAGAGAGGAAGCAGGGTCTTCTAATCACTCCTTTCAGCAGCGTTTTTCCAACTTCCACGGACATTTTTATTTTCGAATGTAGCACAGATTTCACTTATCAGCTTCCAGTTTGTGGTACCCAAGAAATGGCTTGCATCATCCTATTCCAGAACTATTGTAACACCATTGATATTGTATTTGCTATACTGCGTTTTGTTGTTATCTAATTTTGCTTGAGTGAGCCGGAATAATATGTGATATTGCAAACTGCAAATTTAATCTAGAATATCATGAAAGCACTTCATTCATTCGAGCAAAAACACTTGCTTTACTGGTACAGCAGTGCTGTTAAACAGCACCAAGCGACTCTATTTCTAAGCCTACAGCTGACTTTTGTCAAGGTGAGAGGTGAATCTCTTTGGCAGAAAGATGCCCGATGCGCTGTTGACATTATTGTAGAAAGATGAACAAAGAGAAATCAGAAGCCCAAAAATGTTTATTTGGGAAAAAATCTTCTTTTGTATTCAGAAATGCTGACTAGTATTTCGAGACTTCATTTGACAATGAAAAAATAAATAAACAATCAGTTCATCCAAAAAATTAACAGTATTATAAATCAACAAAACGTTACAAACTCTATTTATTCTCCATTAAGCTAACAAAATATAATTCTTAACTAATGCAAGTTTAACGGGGTGCTACTTCTGGGGTGATGGTAGACAAATTTGAAGGGGGAGTAGAAGTGGTTGTCGTGGTTGGGAAAGACGCAGTCGTTTCATTATTAATTGGCATTCCATGAGGCTTCAAGTGATATATCAAGTATTCTAAAACGTATAGCTGATTTGGAGAAATATAATGGAATGATATTGCCGTGTCAGAACAACATTCCATTCCCTAGAAAAGGTACAGACGAAATTGAATGACATTTTAAAATATTTTTTACATATTTTGGCATCTAACATTTCGGATGGCTTGCCTGTACAATAGGATGGACCATATATGCAAATCGAATATCGAAATCTCCAGGCCTGAGATGGGTTTCTGGAACATCTGGCAAAAACCTATGACGACCGTAACCATACCCTTGTGTCCCCTAATTCGACTCCAAGCCTTTGCAAACAACGCCCTACAACGTAAATTATTCATGTACCAAATCACACCAGAAAATTTAATCAGATAATCCCAACCAACTCAACTCACCCATTTCCTCGTCCTCAAACCCGTTATGGTCCTGCCTACATTTATTTCCATTAGGAATACCTTCGTTAACAAGTTTGCTCAAGGTTCGCTTGCTCAATACATAGCCTAAAACACACAAATACACAATCACTATAACTAATGAATTACAATTAATGAGTAGGAGTAGGTAAGAAAGGAGAGTAGATGAGAGTCGGGTGTTCTCAACATTTGATTACCTGCTCCTCCACTCATATAACCTCCACTAACTTTGATGTGGCCACCAAAATATACGCTAGCGTTGGTATCTTTCGCTCTAAGCATATGTTTCAAATTTTCTACAACCACGTACGTGTCATCATCGGCTATAAATTCAAAGATATCTTATCAAACTTCTTTCTAGAAGCTCATTATATTTTTATTTTGCTTTGTTAACAATGCGTTAAAAAAGTAACCTTTTAAAAACCAATCAGCATCATTGAAGTGGTGCTCGAACACGTACGAAAACCCTTTTTTGCTTTTTTCCCACAGCCAGTCTCTTCCTTCTATAGCACCTTTCAAAACAACAATCGGTAATGAATTGATTTCTGGTGGGAGTGCTTCTGTTGTAGTTGTAACTTAAAATTGAGAATAATTCTTTTATTTAATGATTGATCAGTACCAATATTTTCGACTTAATTATTAGATATATAATGCCAACGCAAATTAAAACCTTACCAATTGAAGTGTTAGAAGCATTTACAACCTCCCTTTCATTCATCATAAAAAGTAGTTTATCGCATCGCTTTCCCCACGTCCGATTCACATGAATCGCTTTCTTTTCCAAATTCTCAGGTGATGTCATTACCCAACAAAGAAGCCTGACAATCCTTTTCCTTCACTTCCGGCTTCCTATCGTCATCCTTGTTATCGACGAATACTACATGACTGAAAAATATTTAAAACAATATCTAAAAAAGCCTTAAATTCTTAAAAAAAGTTTAAATGAAGCCCACAAACCTCGGTTGGTACTTTAACTGGAGAGGATTCACTTCCACAGAGCTTATATAATGTCCAACATGTGATAATCCAAACCCGACAATGATTCCAACCAAAAGGGAAGTGAACATGGCGGAATTCATTCGCACTTGCCTTCGGCTTGTTGCAAACTCCATCTCAAATCAAGCTTTAGGTATTCCAAAATGTACAAAAATAACTTCCGGAAGAATCAAGGAACTATTTTACCAATCTATCTCCCAACCGGTTTAATTAACATTAAAATTTCCCAATTAAAAACTTAAACTATTAAAAATCTCTCAATTCTTATCCAAATCGGTTTTTCCAAACCTTACTCTTACAAAAACGCAAATTTACTCAAAAATTCAAATAATCTCTGGCGGGTTTCAGACGTAAACAAACGAACTCTAATTACTACGCAAATACAATTTGTATGTTTGTTCCGCTATTAAAAACGTTTTCCTAATTTAAATATTTTACCTAAAACACAAACAAATGAGTGACATCCAATGCAATATGCAAATAAATCAATTTGGTTAACGTTTTTCGAAGCGCCGCCGGATAAGCAAGGAAACGTTGTTCAACCGGAGCCAGCAGCGCAGCGTCCCGTTTTTACGTTGAAATTACGCAATGATTACGTAGCAGAACCGGAGCGTAACGTACGGTACAATACGCTGTGAATAAAGGAGTGGTGCATGTTGTGCATGCACATAGTGCACAGGTTGTGCTGAAGTTGCCCCAAGCCAAAGGGTTTGGGAAGCACCCAAACAAAAACACAAATCAGATGATTGTCACATATTTTTATGAGGAAAGCTCGTTAAAAGCAATTTTTTTAACGTGCTTTTACCAAATTTGATGGGATGGGGCGGACTCCAGTGAAAACAAAATGTGAGAGAAAGTGCAATGATAAGATGTTATCAGTTTTGTAAAGTTTTTTTGTTTTTAAAAAGATAAGGAAATTTGCTCCTGGGCCTTTCTGGACTTTGGAAGCAAATTTTCAAAAAGTGGTTGTTTTTGAGTGTTTTAAATGTAAGAATTAAAGAAGGAGGATAAATGAGGTCAGCAGTGAGTGTGATATTGTCGGGAACAGCTCCAGAGCAGGTAAGAGACTTCAAATTTGAAACTTTTCAAAGGAGTGCTCCCATTCTGGTTAATTTAAAAGAAAATGACATTTTAATTGTTACAGAATATGTCATACCCGGATTATTCCCAAACACCGTTAGATCATCAATCACTTTTAGTGGTGGTACGGCATATCGGTAAGGAAAGACATAAGCAATTTGTAGTAAAAAAATAGAACTTTTTATATAATTATGATGTTCAAATGATTGACAATACATTATTACAGGGCGACAGCTACGAACAAAGCAGTTTAATAGGGCGTTTGAACGAATCTCTAGGATCAATC
>JAANSO010002343.1:0-13739 GCA_036507315.1 Lepidocyrtus fimetarius
GACTTGACGCTGTACACATGCCTGAAGGGGTACTTGTGTGTTTTATATAAGATATGGCATGCGATGGAACTTGCTCCCTGAAAAAATGTGGATTTCTATCACCGCTGCTGTTGTTTTGTAAGCTCGTCTTTTTTCCTTTCCCCTTTCCTCCCTCTTTATCTCCCTGGATTTATATACCAACTTATTGTTTCACCTCGTATATAAACCCATGAAACAAACTGTGGCAGTGGCTATTTTTTAAGAAGTTTTTTCTAATCCTTAATATATCTAGGAGGAAAAAATAAAAGCTTGAAAAGTTGTTGTTGTCGGTGATGCGATGATGTTGGATAATGTACGTACGGCACACTCTCAACTTGGTGTCTCACACCAGTGGCTCGTTCTCAGTTTTTATTGTTATGACCATTTTATCATCTGCCCTCCTAAAATAATGTACGTGTGTCCGTCCCTATGTCTGTTGCTGTTTTTTTCGTGTGTCATACTTGTTCATTTGCCGATCATGATCTTCATCATCAGCAACAGCTTTTCTCCTTTAGCATCATCACCATACACCATGATTCCTTTCCTTCTGCTTTTTATACTAATGTGAAATGAAAATGAGCCATTATTAGCTTTTGTTGCATTAAATGTGACATGGTTCTATGGGTTGAAAATGCAAGATGAAAGCTAAACTTGAACCGAGACGAGAGAAACCATATTCATTATAGATACATCCATCTTCTTCCTTTCACTCAGCAAAAATATTACCTACTTGGATGCTAAATGAAATAAAAACCTTTTCGAAAATAACAACAATGCGCGTAAGGAGAATAAGAGGGAAGGGGAAGGGGACTGCCTTTTGTAAGAATTCTTTTTAATCATTATGAATGTTTTACATGGAAGGATTCTACCTGTAAAAAGCACATAAGATTATGTGTGATGTGAACAAGTAAATATCAAAATAGACGGACGTATGGCTTGTGGCTTCTTCATGTTCCCCCATCATCATCGTTATCATCATGTTTGGCTTCATGTACACTTCATATGGTGAAATGGTGAATTTGGAAATGGAATGAGCTTCACGCGTCGTCGAAAACTAATGGTGTTGTTTTTCACCCTTCTTCCTTCTCTTCCAGCTTGTCTTTCCAGTTTACAAACCCGCATTTTACATGATATTTAGCAAAACAGTGTGCGCTACAGCAAATCTTTTAAAAGACTTTATTTATGTGTTCATGATTATAGAAAATAAAAAAGTATTTAGGAAAATTAAAACTAAACGTTTGTTACTGCTTTGCTGGGTTGATTTACAGACTCAATTCAATTTTCCCTTGAAGCAAAAATGAGAGAGCAACTGCGTTATATACCAAAAATGTTTTGAAAAATGATTGGATTATGTAATTAATTTTTAGGGTGGTGTTGTTGACTGCTGACATTTGTTCTGTTAAGCCCTGAGCTGAGCTCATAATTATTTCCAAAATAAAAGTATTATTATATTTGTATATTAATGCAGAACGCATCTAATAAACAAATTGTATCCCTTGCTTCGCAATTTGCCTTTTTAAAGCAGTTGGAAAACAACCATTAAATGAATGAACTGAATGTGTAGGAAGTGGGTAAAAGCTAGTTTAATGCAACTGTTAAAGCACTTGCGAGTAGTTGATCACTTATTTTATCCATATTTGCATTTTATTTCTCATTGAAATAAAAACCATAATTGATCCATTTTAAATCTTTCATTTACTATCGTCATGCAAAGTATGCTCAATTGTAAATAATGAATATAAAAAATGGCAGTAACAATAACATTAAAAATACAAAAATACAAAGCAAAGTTTATAAAATTTCTGATTACAGAATGCAATCGTCATCCCATCATTTTACTTGCCATTTCCTCTCTCATAATTTTTCTCTGAAGTCGAACTAGAAATGGCCTTTGCCCTTTCTTTTATTCAATTATGCATAATTCTGCAATAATGATATCATGATCATGTTGATTAGAGGAGGAACTGATCCTGCTTTAATTATGTGAGGAATATTTGTTTGATTAAAATTTTGATTGATTTTGTTTTGTTGAGGAATGCAAACTTACACAAAAACAGAGCGATGAGCCAAAGTGTAAAAGTGTGTGTGGGAAGATTACTCTTTCCATTCAAACTTTTATCCTTTTTATTTAATATGAGCAACGAGATAATTTCACCTGCATTCATCTCAGTTCAATTTTGAATCAATTCTATGAACAGCCAAAAAGATTATAAAAATCTACTCATATAGGATCCCCAGCGATTGTTGCTAGTTAGTGCAGTTATCAACCTGTGTAAAAATACATCATTACTTGAAATCTTCAAACACTAACATATATGTATATTGGAGTAGCCAATCATCACAATTTTAAGAATTAATACGAATAAGGTTTACAAAGTAGCGGCTTTCCTGCATAGTTGCATAATAACAATGTAGAGCAGCAGAAATCTCATTGTTTTTCATCTTTAATATTAATGATCCGTAAGTTAATACTCTTTCACATATAATGCATGCATTTAGTGGTTTTGTCAGTGTTTCCTTTCATTTGAGTATGAACTCTGATCTGATCTACACCTTTCATTTCACTTGACTACGAAGACGAGAAGACCAAAGGATTAACGTTTTATGGATTACTTTTTTACTTTGCTTTTGATCTACTAAACGCGTCAAGCAAGAAAAGAAGAGAGTCAAAAAAGGAAGGCATGATAAGAACATGACTAAAAGTATTTAGCTTTTTTTATTCAGAAAGATGAAGAGAATGAGATTTGCTGATCATCGATTGCTTTGCATTTGATGATGAGAAAAGGAGGAAAAAGACGCTGATATCAGTGGATAGGGAGAGTGATGGATTTACTTTTTTCATAGAATATGATGATGGGATAATATTATGATGACTTCTTTGGGTGTTCTTTTAGTTCCCGTTTTCATAATGATGAGTAAAGTAGGTACGTAATTTTTGTGCATATAAGACTTTGTTACGTTTCATTACACTGCCTTATTTTCCTCCTCAAAAAAACTAATGTTATAAACCCATGGCTCATCCTTCTCTAAGTTTGCCCAGTTAAACTATCCATCCATCCGCTTTTACGACAAAAGTTTATTACTTTTCTCCTCGTCTATCTTTTTCCTAACTGGATTGTACATTGAGGAGCTTTTTCTCTTTTGCCGATGATGATGGGATTGGGTTTTTGGGTAGGTTTTGTATACTTTCTGTTTCCCTTCTTCGTCTTCTTTTTGGCTCTCACAGCTCTCAGCTCATTGACGATGATAAGTGAAGAATGAGGAGTAAAGTAAAAGTAAAGCATGATTTTCGTGGTGGTGACTGACTACTTTACTTATATGTCATGCAAGGATATATATGTCCATTGTTCGTAAAAGTTTTCTGGTTAGAAAGGAAACTAAACTGCAATCCATTTACATTACGTACACAATCTATTACTACACAGATTATTTCTCTTCTACCGCCGCCACTACACACAGACTTGCCACCACCAACCCGACCAGAAGCACTAAAAGGAGCAGAAAAAAGGAGATTGAAGAGAGCAAAAGGAGAGAGAAGCGTTTTTATTATTGTAAAACAGCTTTTATTTTACAATCACAACGAGAATATGTAAGCATTTACCACTTCTTTTCGGATATACGTTCCATACAATGTACTCACATCACACACATATTATTTTATTCCCATAAGAGAAAAATATAGGGATAGAAAAAAAGAGAATGAAAAGCAGCAGGCAGAGAACAACAACACATATTAAAATTGAAAAGAGTAGTTTTTTATATATTTAGGAGGAGGACAGGACACGAGAAGACATGAAGACAACAACATACCTTTAGCTAAAGAATATATTTTTACTCTATAAAAGTTACGATTTAAGAATACAAAGATTCACATACGCTGCTGCGATTATAGTTAGTGGGGTTATTATATATGGTATGTAAAATATGAGTTAAGAAAAAGTTCCTTTCTTATACTGACTTGATCATGATCGTCATGATCTGTTTGGTGATGATCTTACCACACAGTAAATAATAAATACCTTTTTGGTAAGAAAGAGAATGGTCCTCTTCTAAACTAAAGTAATAGGACTAGAAGACTGCTACCACTTTAACTACGGACAGAAGAACTGACTGTTGTGTACAATTAAATAGTTGCTGGTCGCCCGTCATTATTATTATCATCATCATAGTCATCATCGTCATTCCTGAATTGAAAAGTTGGTCTCTCTTCTCCTCCTCACATTTTATGATCTTCATTGAGAGACTGTTTTTAACTAAAAAAGAGAATTGTTCGCTTTGCTCCTCTTGTTGAAATGTTATTCCTTGGGATCATTTTTTAAGTAGTACTATATAGTATCCATAATATAAAGAAGTTTCAATAATGTGTGTAGTAAGTAGTAAGTAATGTGATGATATTTATTATGATACATATGCAACTGCAGTTTTGGTTTACCTATGTGTACAAAAACGATGCAGAGATAATAATAATCTTTTGGGTTCAACTGAGGAGGATGATGAGAAAATGAGAGAGGAATATCGTAAAAAAAAAGAGATTGATTCATGAAAAAATATGTTAGCCCTTTTTACTTAAATATTATTTTAGGGAAGTAACAGACCTGCCATTGCAATGCAAACCCTTTCTCATTTCTTCTACCGCATTTCATTTTTTATCACATTCTTTTCTAAAATGAGAAAAAATCAATCGTTACATTAATCCAATGCTGAGAACATAATCATTTCATTCCACTTGTTATGAATTGAGAGGTGCGTGTGCGAGTGTTTAAATTAGTTCAGATTGATTGATTGTGTGTGAGAGAGAATGTGAAAAAACGAAAGAAATTAATTTTTTTTGTTAAAATGCGATCTGGTTTAAAATTTAGAACGGATCAATGCAAAACTTGTCAAAAATAAGTTGAAAGATTTCTGTGTAAAGTTTAAACAAGACTGAAACTTTATTTTAATCTGCTTTTATTCTTCTGTGGTTGTGATTTGTTGAATTAAAGTGTCTTTTTGTGTGTTGTGGAGGCTCCATCATTTTTTCTATTGGAAGCTTTGCATTTTGGAATATAGATCATGATCACCACATCACTACTGTCATTCTCAAACTTTTTTCTCTCTGTATCATGAAGAGGGACAATATTGTGCGATAATTTTTTATTGCAAAAAATACAGAAGAGATAAGAGAGTTTGAGATTTGCTCATAAAAATGCAGTTATCTGATCTCTCGTTGATGGAATTGAGTGGAGTGGAATGGACGGTCGTTGTTGTTGATGGAAGAAAGGAGGATGATAATAATATTGGTGAAAAGAACTGATGCGGGCTCCTCATGTTGCTGCTTTAAATGTGTGATTAAAAAATTTGCAACAAAAACATCAATGCAAACAGAAACAGAAATGAATGACTTTGACAAGGTGTGTGGAGGAGTGGAAATGTGTTATGTGTGCCGTGTGTCTAACGTATGTACTTTAACTGTGATAATGAATGATTAATTGTTGACGAAAGAATACAATATTTTGGCAAACGTATGCGCGGTGACAACAAAACATTCATAGACAATTTGTTTGATTGCCATGCTGAAGGGAAAAAATAAGGGATTAGAGGAAATCAACACTTTAAAATTCTTCATGAAGAATGTTTTTGAATGGGGTAAGTAAGCAATCAAAAATTGAAGTAAAATGCAGCCAGCCACATTTTGCCCTCAAGTTAAGTTAAATGATAATCAAATAAAGAACAAAAGTTTTGCAAATTATTAAGACAGTACAAACACCTTAGGTCAATGTAAAAACAAACATTGTAAATTTATTAGAAATAGAAATACTACAAATTAATACTTTAATCTGAAGTACAGATGCAGAATTATTAATAAAATAAAAGTGATAATTTACAATCAATCACGATATTTTAATTCAATATTTAGGTAAAATTAAGGTAAAGTTTGTTTTAATATTGTATTACGTTTTCCCTCACGTTCGCTCATTAATCACATCGACTAGTAATAAATATTCAATTTGTAAAAAAGTTTGCCAAAAAATGTAGGTATGGAATAAGCTAAAACAAATTTATTCAGCTAAAATCATCGACCTTGCACTGTACACCACGTATTCTTTTAAAATATGCAGAATTTTTATGGTTATTACGATGATACAGTAATAAATGTTGCTGAACTTTAATCTGTACCTTTGGATTAAATTATTTCGCCTATTAACATTTGATAGACATACATTTTAAAGACTACTAGTTACGTGATTTTTTGCCAAGCTAAATATATTTCGTTCTTGTGTTTATTTGTGTGCCCTCTGCTAAAAATCTGAGTACGATAAGGTTAAATCGTAATTTCTTTACTAATTTGCAAGTAATACTCTCAAAGCAAAACAAAAGAAACATTTACTCAGAGCTTTAATCATGCAGAAAAATTGGTCATTGTTAATTCAATAAACGATATAAAATAACGCGACTTATTACAACGACGTGATATGAATGGATCTGCTATAGATGTAACAATGCTCATTGTTGCTTTCATTATTATTTTTTGTAGGTGTAAGTGTGGGTGTGAGGACAACAGTGGAAAAAAGGATGACAAACATACCAGTGCAATGGGACCAAGAACAATGCAAATTTAGTCAATGCAATTGCAAAGAAATGCCAACTTTCTCCAAACTTAGATCGCATTTACAGTACAAGGAGCTACAACTTTTTTAACATGTTGATTTCCGTTTTAAATTGTGATTTTTTGTACTTTGTTCAAGTTTTTTTACAACACGGATGCAAAAGCAACAGAAACAATGTATAAATTAAGTTTAAAAAGAAAAAGGAAACATTTTTAAGTTCAGTCTCATTTTCAGTTTTATAACTCCAAGCCTGAAGGAAACTACGTTTATCGTTTCCAAGAGCAATGTCAAGTCCAAGTATGAGTGATGCTGCGGATACGCCAATGTCGGGGTCGTGTGGGAGCCCCTGTCCCCAAAGTCCCATTTCGACCTCAAAACAAATACTTGATTTCAGCAAAAAGGACTGCAGCGATTCCATGGATTCTCCAAGGAGGATTCAATCACCGAAAACTATCATCGGTGAGACAAGTATTGATGCGGAGAGGAGCATAAACTCATCACCTGCAACTTTAGTGCCAACCCCTAGATCCACTCCACCTGTGAATGGAATATTAACGCCCCCAAATGATGTTGAAAATAGTGTGGAACCGGGAAAGCTTAGTAAACCCGGCGGAAGGCTAAAATTCTTTAAAGGTGAGAAAGAAACCTTAATTAAATACCATCATATTGATTTCTCTTTATATCTTTTATTACCAAATAATTTAAATGGTTCTGTAGATGGAGTGCTGTGTTTGGAACTAACCCATCATGGTGAAGGAGAAAGAACAAAATGGGTTCAAATTCGGAGTAAAACTGTTTTTCCAACTTTAGTCCACGCAAAGAAAGAAGCAATCATTCCTTGTCACTCCACACCGTCCTCGTTTGCCAGTCCTTCGTCACTCACGCACAATACATCGTGTGGAAAGTTCCACTTCTCATAGCCGTAAGATATCACTTCATATTCTGTCACTTCGAAGTGTGGTTGCGATTCCAGTGCAAAGTCTAATTAATTTCTTTGTTACAGTTTCGGATGATGCATGTTCAATGCTTTCTTCTCCTCGCGTACGAGAAAGTAACCGGAAACAACCTGTGCCTCAAAGAGGAATATCTGGATGCCTTCAACTTTACATGAAACCAGCTCCTTGTGCCCTTAAACTTCGTGGTAAACATAAAAGAGTTATTTAGCTCGTCTCAGGATCAAAACAGAAAAAGATGGCCTTACAATTTTAGAAGGACAGATATTTTCCTACAGCTAAAAACTAGTGTCCAGTGTTCCTGTGATGATGAAAAATCTCATGTACTTACAGATAATAGTATAAATAGTGCTGTAAATAATAATAATAACGATGAAGATAAAAAGAAAAGTGAAAGTCCGGATATAAAAATTGAAGGAAATATAGACGATGACGATAAGGACAAAAAAGAAGATGAAAACGATGAAGCCTTACACTTATCATCAGCAAATCCACCCATAAAAACTCAAAAGTGTGAAACTAGTAAACCTAAGATTGTGAATAGTTTTCGTAGCAGAATGCCATTGCAAAAGGTGGTGGAGCATTTGGAGAAATTAGCGGAAACCCAAAGGAAAGCTTTTAAGGATTTGACAAAATCAGCGAAATCAAATGGCGACGTTCTTAATGAAACAGGGAGAAAGTGTAGTGGCTCAGTGAAAACGTCTTCGGTAACACCGAAGAAAAGATTGTTTAATGAAGTCGATGGAAGGGAATCAAGTAGCGTCCGTCCAAAAAAGAAATCTCCAAACCGTTCCCATCACCATCTTAATGATTTAGGCCCTGGAAGAACAATCTTAAATGTTCCTGGTCTAAATAGTGAATATTATAAGAGACAAACACCCACAAAAGTGTCAAAAACTTTGCAAGGTCATGCATCCCCCTTATTATCCTCTGCTGCAGACTTAGCAGATCTATCAAAATACAGTAAAGGTGAAATGAAACGTAGTAACCGTAGTCCTAATTTTGGTGCCAAATTAGCTTCACCGCCAGGAATGAATATAAATAGCAACAGTGTTCTCAAATCTGAGCTTGTCGGAGATCGTTACTCCTCTTCGCCATCATCATCATCATCTGGAAGAAACACCTCGTCACCGAGGAGTCTTTCAAGTCTCACGAGTAATCCTCAAGAACAAAAGTATTTCCAACAACAGACCATGTCCAAAGCTATCTCTTATACGATTACTTCCTTATTGGGAGCTAATTCGATTGGAAACAACGAGTCATCGATATTATCTTCAACTTCTTCGCCAAACTCTAAGCGTCAAACAGAATATGGCAGTCATAAGCATTCAGGAGATAGTAAATCAAACACTCATTCCTCATCATCGATGTATCGTAGTCAAAGAGAAAGGGAAAGTAAGCATGGCTCCCCAATCAGAAATAGCTCTGGTGCACCTAGACCTGATAATCAAGACCAAAATTCATTTCTAAGACATTTACTGGACACCTCGGACCCCATTCCGCAGTTGAACAAATCTTTAGATAGGTCAAATAAAAATAATTTATCAAGGTCGGCCCCAACAAGTCAAAATCAACATTACAACAGCAGTGCTAATCCTTCAGCGTCGGTGGCTACGAATCATAACAGTGGTAGGAATAGCGGCAGTAGCGGTGTCCATTCCAGCTCGCAAAAATCTTCCAAATCAAGCAGTAGTAATCATCATCATCAAAATAATCACAATGCGTTGAATAATTCTGTATCAAAAAGTGTTTCTTCTGGAACGCTAAAGAGTGGAGTTCCATCGTCTTTATCTCAATCGTCTGGAAAGGATGCACTTTCTGATGCTCAGCAAAATATTGCCGCAAACATTGCTTTACAATCTTTAATGTCATCATTACCTTTTGGAGTTTCTTCGCCATACGAATTGTTAGCTAGGCAAGCTGCAGCTGCTGCAAATCCACATTCCACAGAGGCACTAACTGCAGCAGCGGCGGCTGCTGCCGCCCTACAGTACGGCTCCCTCATTCCAGGAAATCCTTTTAATACTGCAAACAATCCAATGGCAGCTGCAGCAATGGCAGCTTCGTATTTTGGGATGATGCCTCCAATTCCAAACTTTCCAATTCCAACGTCCTCATCTGCTTCGTCGATGAAACCGTCTTCATCTCCTAGTTCGTCGCCAGCAGGTTATCAATCATCTCCATCCCCTTCATCACATTCGAAATCAAGCACGAATAGTAGCAGCAGCGGAATGAGGAAGCGTCAACACGAGCTTTTACAATCCAATCATCAGCATAGTCGAGGTAACAGCAGCAGCAGTATTAGTGGAGGTGGAGGCAGTATGCCTTGGCAAGGGCAAGGTCTGGTTAATGGTGGTCCTTACTCCCATCCACTCAGGAATAGTTCATCGCCATCATTTAGAAAAGCCGCTGGTACACCAAACTCAAATAGTCATTCTACATCACCTTCAATTGTAAGATCTTCACCGTCTAGTGCAATATCTTCTGAAGATGTTCCATCCTTTGGAGGAGCTCTTAATCTCTGTTCCAAAAAGAAATCTTTTAAAGTTGAGACATCTCCCTCGTCGGTGGATTTAGGTTAGTTGGGTTAAATTACGTTCAGATTTTGAGTAAAAAGCACAATTTTAACTTTTTTAAGCTTGGTGTGATAAAACCAATTTTATTTTATTGCAGATGCTCCATTGGATTTGTGCAAGAAATCATCCCGATAAACCTTTGGACTTTTATTGAATTCAAATTCGCAATGTGACTTATGATTTTTATAAGTAATATACGTTTTTATAGGTCTCCGTAGATTTAATTTGACTTTTATGTCGTCGTTCGGTGGTGCCGGAGTTTTAATTACTTTTTAGATAATTATGAAAATACTCGATTTTAATATAATTTGTATCGTACCGTACCTAACAAGCTTTAAAATTAAATATTTTTTTCCTTTTTCTATTTCGCACTTCGCAGCATAGTTTTATGGGTATTGTAATCAATTGTAAAATGTTCTGTTTCATAAGTTCAATTGTTAATTTTCTAAAAACAAGTTAGCTAAATTAATATTTGTAACCAATAATCACAGGTAGGATAGTTTACACAGAAGCAAACCTTCAAGAATATTTACTTGGGTTAGAAACAATGCTGAAGATTTATGAACCTGTGTATTACACACTGGTTTGACTGAAGCTGAGAGTTTTGTGTGCATGAAAGCTTGCAAATACTGTTACAATTTGCAAACGCTATTTAATCGCTGCCTAGTTAGTTTTTAACGTTGTAATACTAATGAATTCTGTTAAAAACCAGTATGTGAATTATGTGATGGTTCTGAAATTGTCTACGAAATTAAAAATCCGGTTAAATGTTTTACATTCGATAATGCGAATATTCAAAATACAAAAATTGTCGTAATTTTTACTTTCTTATTCAACCGTATTGCCTTCTATGTAAAAAACTATATTACTACGTATTTAGTCATTCATGCCTAATTGCCTAAAAATCTGAAAAATATAAAATCTATGCAATTATACAGATTTAATCTATGGAAATATATTAATCCTTAAAAGCTAGTTTGGCCTGTTGTTTAATGGTAGGGAAAATACTACAAAACTGGAAATGAAAAGAACAAAAATGCAAGTACTATAAAGTTGTCATAATTTAATTACATCAGTTTTACGATAAACTATTTAATATTACATCCAAATATTATATTTTACCTTATGTAATTGATAATTGCAAAGCTTTTTGATATTGATAGTTTAGGTATACTAATTTAGATAGTCGCAAAACTAAAAAAACTTTTCAATGCAAACGAATAATGCTAAAAATGAAACTGATACAAGAATACAAAGAAAGATTGCCGAAACAAAATAATTTTTATAGTACTATATGATAAGACTAATATTTTTTGTTAAAATCCTGATCTTTTTGTACAGGAAATTTTTGTGCCAATTTGTGTTTCATTAAACCAAAACTGATTTCTGTGTTCTGTACAAAAGATGTTGATGATATGGCTAAGCTTATTATTATTATATAATAAACTATATAATATAAATATTTATTTGAGACGAAATTATACACGTGTTACAAAAATGCACAATTTTAAATTCAATTAATGAAATTAAACTAATGATTAATATAGTGACATGAAATGCCTTGCAAAAACTTTTTGTTTTCAATAAAATCAATTCTAACGGTTTTCTACAAACGTTCGGATCTTTTGTAAAAACTACGCAAAACAAAAGATGAGAAATTCAAGTGCCCTCATATGAAGTGTACCTTCACGATTGATACAAAAAAGAAAAACATGAAACAATGCAAACTCTCTGCCTGTGCTATAATATTCTATTTTAAAACTTACGCTTCATAAAAATTTAATATAATTACTACAAACAGCGTTTATATTAATTGGAATAATATGAGGATCTTTTAATTAAAAAAAAAAACATTTCCTTGAAATAACATTTTGAAATCTATTTAGCCAAGTCAAATCAAATGCTAAAAAATTCAATGAAACTAGAAATTAGTTATTGCTTACAATCTAAAAAATATATTTGACCAACTTTGGCAGAGGTACTAAACTAAATTATCGTTAGCACTGTTGCATTAATAACGTTAAGAAACTAAATATGCCTTGTGATTAAGTCTAATTTTAAACTATGTATATTGTAAATTTTAAGTGAAACAATGAATCATAATGAAAGATTTATACATACAAAAAGAGTATTGCAAAGTCGCCTTTATATCGTCTCGCTTCGCTTTTTTGCTGGGAAAGTACATTTAATTTATTTTCAATGTACAAAGTTAACTTTATGGAAATAGTTTAAGAAGATTCGTGTATATGTTATAATAATAGATAGTATAAATTATGATTTACGATACCGTATATTTACAATGCAAAATCAAAGGTATGCAAAAATCCAATATAATATGCGTTATTAAAGAAAAAACTAAAGAATATAATTGTCGTATCTCCTGAAAGGTTATTTTCATTTTCACACTCTCATTGACCCACCCGGCATGTGACTATCACATACATTTAATCATTTTCATAATCAGTATCATTTTTATCTTCATCTGCAAAACTACATTCTCTGATCTTTACTAGAATTTTGAAAATAGCATAACGATTATTACAATTCTGAAAATTGTTAAGAAAGCGTTTTATTTTAATAGGCTACACAGCGGAGCAGATAATTTTATAACAATGCAAAAATAACCTAACACTAACGTTATGCAATTGGAGACAATCATTTCATTTTGACTAAAAAACTTGACTTAAAATATCTGCATTAAAATTGACAATTAATGCAATCAATTAAAAAGAATTATAAATGAAACCTTGAATATTAAAAGCATATCGAAACAGCCAAAGTGATTTGCAAATTCTTATAAAGCCAGTCCTTTCACCTATTCAAAGCGAGCGTTAATATTATTATTATATATATCTAGATGTTTTTCGTTTTACGGCATTTATATATAGGAAAGCTGAATGAATGTTTGCACTTTAATAAGAAAAGAAATAATCAATGCCATTCCCCCAAATGAAGTCCAGAAAGAATTTTTTGTTTTGCAGATGTGTTGGATATGAAGCGAATGTCCTCTCTCACCGAAAACTGAAAGTACAGGGCAGTTGCTCCTCCAGTTCATCTAAAAGTATGTGTGGTAGGAAAAGGAAGGGGAAAATGAAAGACAAAAGGGGTGATGTTGAATGTTGTTGATGCTTATGAAATTGTTACCAGTGATAATGATGAGAATTTTCATTCCACTGAAAACGATACGAATTGGTATGCCAGCCAAGCAAGCCAACTTTGGGCAAAAATAGTAGAGATCGATAGTAAAAAGAAAGATACCAAAAAAGCTAAAATGGGTAGCTTTAGAGAATTAAAATGGAAGACGGAGGTAGTGTTACGTAGCAAAAGCTAGGTAAAAATATCAGTATGTTATGTTCAAGTGAATGGATTCATATTGCTCTTTCCTCTGTTGTTATCCTGATGCCTGATTGCCATTTGAGAAGAACGAGAAAAGGAAATTATAAATGCCATTCAAAATATTCAAATGCATTCAAAATGACAAAACCTTAAAAATCTATTTTAACGATATTTGCATAACGGTTTCTAACTGTCACCATATTTTCAAAATACAATCATTGCAGCTGCAATGTATAGTTAAACAGTAATTATACAAGAATCGCGTCATT
>JAANSO010002344.1:0-13739 GCA_036507315.1 Lepidocyrtus fimetarius
GAACTTTTGATTTGAGAATAAATTATTTAAAATCCCACACTTCAAAACTACAAAACTAGCAATTTTACTTGAGATTTCATCACAAAAAGAAATTATTAAACCAAGTACAAGAAAAATAGGAAAGGTAAAAGGATGAAAGTACAAATTAGTAACCGTGAACTCGTATGTATAAATAATTAACGTGCTCATTATTATATTACTTGCACTTTGTAAGTATGTTCTCAGGAGAAAATTACGCAAGTTTTACTCCTCATAAACAGAAAGGAAAAGTAAGAGTTAGTTGCGAACCAAACAGGTTTGTATAATTTCCTCTGAAGTCAGTATACTACAGATACACTCAGCTCATTTATAAATCGCAGATTTGAGTTAATTATTTCCGGAGAAAAAAGTGAAACTAACGCCCAAAGTTTAAATTGAATTTTTTTGTTGTTTTTACTTAAATGCTTTGCAATGTCTTTTATTTTTTGTATAAGTAAAAATAAATGGAATAACTATATAGTAGATTAAATACAAAGAAGTTAAATATTTGTACATAATTACCTCTTAGAAGCTGAGCCTTCTTGGTAGGATAATGAGATGATGTCGCACTTTTGCAAACGAATTCAGGGCTGCTGCTGCTTACCTCGCTACTAATTTCCTTTTGAGCAGCGATTTGCAAACTTTTTCTACCTCGTCCAACGCTCCGTCCACGACTACTTCCTTCGCCTGAACTACCTCCTAAGATATCATCCAAGGATTTTGCTGTAAATAACTTTTTTAGTTTCACTCGGGGAAAGTTCCAGCACTGCTTTGTTGTGATGGAGTTTTGTCGATTAAGGTCGTCCGAATTGGTGCACTGTTTACTTTCCAAACTTTGTTCACCAACTAAAGGTACTCCTTCTTGATTATCATTTCCACAATCCTCACCTTGATGTTGCTGACGATGGCGACTACAGCTTGAAGATGAACTCTTTCCTCGTTCCGCTTCAGAAGCCTCCTGAGCAAATACCAGGAAAATGAAATGTCTTTAGTATTCATATACTATTTGAGAGAGGGCAAGGAACAATTTTTTACGTCTCTTTTTACATAACTTCAATTGTTTTTTTTATTCCGTGTAGATTTCTTTCTCTAAACAAGGTTAACTCATAGGGTAAATGATGACTGAGCATAAACAATATATTAAGTAGCTGCAAAAAATTCTTTCTCCACTGCTGCACAGAGATATTAACAGAAGGTTAGACTAATGACAAAAGAGTATTATTGTTATGTACGCTCTTACTTTAGAAAATCACTTTATTATGTATATGCTTCATGAGCGTTTTACATGAATTATTATAATGAAATGGTTTTTAGACAAACCCTCCTTAAATTTGTCGGATATCCTGAAATAAAGAACATTTCTATTATTTTGCTTACAAAATACTTTTGGTTTATTTCTGTGTAGAATAACATGTTCTATTTTACAAAACAACAAGTATTTTTGAAATATAAAACTATAGAATTTCACCTATGAATGTTTTTCCGCCTCTTATTTTTGCTATTTCAATTTCTGTGTAGAATAACATGTTCTATTTTACAAAACAACAAGTATATTTGAAATATAAAACTATAGAATTTCACCTATGAATGTTTTTCCGCCTCTTATTTTTGCTATTTCGTTTTGCACTTTTTCAACAAATACACAAGAACGATGTTTTCATTCAGAGCAAAATTCTATTTCTAGAATTTTGTATGTTTCCTTACTACAACTGAAAACGATTTAGGCACCCTTATATTCTTGCGATTAGCCTCGTGAATTTATCTAAAGTACTATGGTGGCTAAAATGAAAGATAATAAATCAGAACGATGATTGCAAGGGAAAATTGTTTAAATCCTCACGAAATTTCTCGTGCCACAAACTACTTTTGCAAAAACTCAAACGATATCACTACTGTCATTATCATTTTGTAGGGTGGTACCTACACACAAAAATTAAAGTAGGTATAAGTGTGTAGTCAGCCGCACGACACGTTAAACTTCATTAATATATCTAGTAAAACCTTATTATTGCAGAATTTAAATCACTTTGTTCTTGTTTCGACAAACTATTCATAGCGGACTGGCTAAAATAAAGCGATGCAACCGAGCAAAAAAGTAAGTATTATTTACACGACTTCCCATCCGTCACTCAACCCGTGACTGATGATGATGTTGAAGATGATGACTTTTAATGTTTCTGTTTTAAAAATCAACAACACGCAGGATTCAAAATGCAGGCATTTTTAAGTGGTGCATTTCAGTTTGCAATGTTTTTTGTATATCTTTTAGCTTAAATATCCCACTAATATTTGATCTTGATGTAGTAGCTACTAATGCAAACAAAATGCGCTATTTTTCCTGACAATCATACATTTATTTTAGGCATTTGTGAACACTTCCTGTCTAGAACCGTGTATAATGAATTCTATAACAGTTTGTTTTTGTTAGCTGCTATCAAATCAAACGTGTCGGAGTCGGAATATTGTTGGGACTTTTATGCTTAAGCTCTAAATTTTCGGATTTTTGTATTAATTAATGCACTTCTTATCAATTACTTGAAGTTATTGTTTAACAGAAAGATCATAGTATTGAGCGCTTGGTAGCCCATGCTTTACAACGTTTATTGTAACATGGCATGGCAAACGTATTAAAATCTGTTTATTCAAAATGTGAGCTAGGAAAATGCAAGTCAACAAAACTAGTCATAAGCCAAAAATACCTTCGAATTCCAAACTGTGTAGAGCCTGAAATGAAAACAAATATGAGCGTATGGAAACAAACTAAAAAAGTTCAGTGAAACGGAAACGCAATATGTGATGATGAGGTGTGGAAATTTGTCATTAACTGGATTGATTGCTTATTGACTTTGCTATTTTTACATGCGTATAGTATTAGTGGTGGCTGATCTTGGTGGTAGACACTAAAACATTTGCAGGCAGAATTACGCAAACAAAGCAGGTAAATTTAGTAAAAAATTCAAACAACTTTTGTTTTTATAAAAGGGCTTTGAGAAATATGCTGACGTTCTGAAACTAAAAGTAAGTGGTAGTATGTAAACTCAAAAATTTCAACTAGACGCAAGCCAAATTACAATTACGTTTTTGATATTAGGGAACTATTAAGAATTTCACTTATTGCTAACCTCTGCAAAAATAAAATTCAATAGATTTGTTGATATATAAACTTTTATTGTTTGTTATTTCATTATCTATAAATTGAAGAAATCGGTCATGGTTTCTGGGTGGTCATTCAGGGTGGATTCGTTTGCACTTATAAGGATTCCTTACTGAATTGAACTAATGCAGTTGCAAAATGTCAACATTCCTTCGTTGTCGCTATTTTTGAAAGAATTCAACAATGACCGGTTTTTTTAGCAAAGGTTCAAAAATTTCTGCAATTGTCATAAATATTGCTTTATAGCTGCCCACATGAGGGATTTCGTTGGCATTTCTGTGGATTAGGGGACAACTAAAGCTACAAATACGTAATAGTTTCGGCAAAATGACATTTTGCTTTTATGCTCCTCAAAGCAAGTAGAAAGATATTGTGATTGTGAGTAGGTTATCATATACTTTTTTATCAAGGGCATACTAGATTATATGCATTTGGAAAAATGGAGGCAGTGGAACAACATGAATAAAACGTTTATAAATCAAGAAACGTTTTCAATTGTCTGGGCTTCCTAACCTATAAGTTTGGAACCTTTCACGCTTCGTTAATTTTATTCAGGCATGTGACACAGTAAAACTATTCATCATCTAGTGCAGCAAATTTGGCATTTTCCAAAAACATTGAAGGTTATTCATGTTATTGGGTAAGAATACTGGATTTATTTATTTTAGGACATAGAAAGGGAACCGATTTGTTAGGAAATGACTATATAATACCTTTTGGCCAGGAGAAAAGAGCTGGTCGCCGCCGCCGCTGCCTCCTCCCTCAGACTTATCCAGTGAGCTAGCTGAACTAACCACAGAAGCGTAGTTGTTAGTTCGGTAATGTTGATATTGAGCAGTGAATTGAACTTCTTGGAGCCACTTGCTAGTTTTTTGCAATTCGCTATTATTCGTACTTTCACCGGTAGCACCAGTACCACTTTTCTTATTATTACTCGTTGTATTTACAATTATCACATTATTACTAGAGTCCCGTTTTCGTCGTAAACTGTCACATTGTCCCTGACTTTGACTCCTGGTTCGTCCTAAATCTCTTTCATCTGCTTCTCCAAAACCATATGAAATAGTTTCTTGATTAGAGTTTGCCGTCCCACGGCAAGCATCCGTCGAGCAATTATTCGAACTTTTAAGCAAGTTGCTATCACTTTTCTGTCTTAAATTGCTTTTCTTTTTCTGATATCGATGGAGACTGTTGTTGCTGAACTTGGTGCACGTTGCTGCCAGACTTGTGTAACTGTTGTTGGTAATGATGGTGAGCTCGTCCATGACCATTGGTTTGATTAACTCTTCCAGCTGGACTACTAGTTCCAGAGCAGGAACTAATCGAACGAAGCTCACAGTCTTGCTCTTTGTTAAAATCAAGATCTGGAGAGTTTTGAAAGAGACGGTTTTGTTCAAAGAAAAGCAAAGCTTCACGATGAACGCTGCTAACACTGTGACTTCTGCTTCTTATTTCTGGTGATGAGGTTGCTGGTGTTGTTGTTGCCGTGTCCAGTAGCTCTAATTCACTATCTCTTGATGAGCTAAATATTTGATGACTTTGACGTTGTTGCTGATGATAATGCTGTTGTTGTTGCTTCCGATGATCTAGCAAATTTCCTTCGCTCATTGCCTTCTTCAAATGAAGATTTTTAAAACTCTTACCTGCTAACTTTTCTTTGGTATTTTTTTTCAAAAGTTAAGTCCTTCTTCCCTTCCAACAATAATTTTGTTGAAGGGGATCTATTGTGGAGTGGTACTGGGATCAATAATGTAAGAAACAACAACTATAAAAGATTAGGTATGATCATTTTATGAAGGAAAGCTGAATAAAAGAAGCGTAAGGGAACAACTGTGGGGTCGGCCTTTCCCGAATCCATCCTGTTTCGCAATTTGCAATACTTTCTCTTTCTAAGTTTTATACATTGTACTTCACAAACTTTGGCCCTGCTGACAATCAGAGTGTCTGTATCAAAATAAATGTTTATTATGTTTATTTGTCGATAAAATCACTTTTTATGCCAAAAGCAAATTAATTGCAAATAAATTTATTGCAAAGTGATTTATAGCACGGTTCCATTATGTTTATTGGAACATTATTAATATTAAATTAAGTTGATAAAAAGTCAAAATTTTCAATCGGTATAAGGATCTATTTTACTTTGATATTTATATTTTCCTGATGGAAATAAGTAACCAACTATAGACCCAAGACCCAAGGTTTTCTCCTCTCAACTTGTATTCAGATTCACTATATTTTTAGCATGTCATTTTCTACAGCGCAATTGAATCTACAAAAGATATCCTTCATGACAGTCGACTCACTAGCCAAAGATGTTGTTTGGTTGAGGAACGAATACACACATATATCAGCAATTTATATAGTACTTCCGGTTTGTTTATATTGTAGCAGAGACACACAAGAGGAACTACTACGCTGTTGATGTTATATTAAAAAGACAATTTAATTATACGATACTATTACTCAAAGAAAAGGTGTAGAGAAATTGATGGGAAGGAAAGTACTATTTCTTTCCGCGCTATATAGGTTAGGCCTTATCTCGCTCACTTGTATAACATAGTCGTTTCTTTTTACTATAGATATTTCCTCATGTTTTAATACGGTAACAACAACTACTAGTAGTCTTAGGGTCTTAGAGCTCAAGATCGAAACGACATTTTTGGCAATGCTTTCTTTTTTCTGTGATATAATGCAAGAGAAAACAAAAATATATACTTTAAAATATTCAACCATCAGATGACTATGATATTGGAATGCAGATCACAAAGCGAAAGTGCAGGGATAGGAGAAAGACAGCAATAGCAACTATGTTTTCGCTCATGGTGAAAGTTTTCTCCTTCATCATTTCTATAGACATTCTGATTAATAAATTTTCTTTCGCTTGATTTCTTCCTGAAAAAAGTTATCTAAACTGACATAAGATATCATGGTTTCAATTGAGTAGATTGTAATCAGGAATTATTAGAGTTATCAATGAAAAATAATAATCTATGACTGGGTAAATAATTTCCAATAAGTTCATCATCATTTTCACATTTTTTGATGTCTATAGTATGTTTTCCCTTTCATGCTTGCTCGGTGGAAGTTTTGTTTTGATTTATATAAGACATATCCGATATGTACATATTGTATGCATATTTAAAGAAATAGGATCAAAGACCTTTCTCGTGTCTGTGTTCACACAAGTTTTACTTTCCCTACCGGGAGAAATGTAGTAAGCAAGTAGAACTGTAAGTATAGTGAGTAGTGGAAGAAAAGTGGAGGGAGAAGAGAAAGAGGCATGCCCGATGAACGTGGTTGGTGTAAACAGTTTATTGAAACTTGCGCAATGCAAAACAAATTCTGATAAGAACGAAAAGATTGTGTTTTCTTTTTCTAGGTATTTATATTGCATGTCTCTTACGGTTGTTGTTGATGTTCAAAACAAACTGTATTTAAAGTTAGCATGGAATTGGTGAAAGTAGAAGATATAAAATTACAAATTGTGTGAAAAATAAATCTACAAAAGCGGCCACATGCTAAAAGAAAACTATTTAACGACATATTTTGACATCCACAACACTTGCGAAAGATCGTACTGCTAATATGAAAAAGCTGATACTGATATACGATAGCTGGGACGAGATAACACCTTCTATCAGTCTTCCAATTTTGTTTTCTGTTTTGCTTTTCCTTCGAAACGCTCCGTTCTGACGTTATTGTTGCATCTTGCTTCTGACCTATCTTTACATTTATCTTATCGGATCATCTCTGCAATTTGATTTACGTCTATGCTGCTATAATTAGGTATCCATATTTTTATATTCAATGAATAAAAGAATGCTAGGACGAATATTTATATGAAGCTAATTTTCTTTCAATCTAAAAACCTGTCGCAATACTCCCATGACTCTCTAATGATGGCATTACTGCCACAAAAACCAAAGCATGTCATGTATGCAATAACAACAGGAACCAATTTGAGCTAGGGCAACAGCGTTTTGTTTACAGCGACTTTGTGGCTCCAGACGAAGACTAATCATTTTTTATCAGTCACGATTGGAATCTCACATAAAAAACCAGACATTCTCATCCACACTACCATTGCTAAAAGCACGCATTCACAAATTTAAGTAGCCACCTTCAATCGAGGCTATATTTTTCTGACCAGATTATCATTATAAAACCTAATAGTTCAGGTATGCAAAATCCATTCGATTGCGATCGTAAGAACAATGCTTTAAGCCTTGTGAATTGAAAGAACAAACTTGTCTTTGTTTCTTTGAATTTAGCCTATGTAAAGAATTTTTTAGCCAGCAAAAATACTTTAAACGAGCTCGGCTTATAACGAGAAGGTAATTTTGGTTCATTCCATAAATGCTTCGTATATTCTTGTACATACTGTATTATACATGATGGTGGTTTTTGATGTGATGAAAATCAAAGGGAGATTTTGCTTTAGTTGATAAGCAAGCTTATGATAATGATAATCATACACACTGGAAGTTTAATGAAAATTATGTTAGAGATGAAATATGGATGGAATCTGCGAGAAAAAAACTTGGAAGCTTGAATTGTGGATATAGATGGTTTTTATATGATGGTGGTACTCTTCCGTATCATTCATTCTTTCCTCTGTTCAATACAGATATTTGAGTGCTTTATAAAAAGCATGGCACGGAAATGAGCAGAAATAGAAGTGGAGTGTAGAGAGGTGTAGAAGAGGTGCAGTGCACAGTTTTTTAGTAGTTGCACGCTGCAACATCGGAGGACACACACGGACATTTTAACTTCAGCCTTATTTTAAATATTACGGATACTACAGTTAAAAAATTAAATCAGGGTTATATTATTTCAATGAAATTTGGTCAGTTAAGGTGTAGAAAACCCTGTAGTTTGAAAGTTTCAGTCATTTTTGTGGATTAAAGAAGAAAAAGGGCGGCGGTTTAATAAATAGGTGAGTTTATTTAATTGCTCTAATTAAATATGCTTGCATTTAAGTTTTTTGCAACTAGCTGTAATCAGGGAACTTGCTAAAAACATTAATTTGAAAGTTTACTAATCAAACAATTAAGTCTTTACTTTTGTTTTATCTTTTAATCTACTTTACAGCAAAATAGTATATTGATAAATATAATTAAAAGACTTTAAACATTCGAATTGTAGAAAAATAACAGTTTCTGGTAGCTTGTTTAGGCATATTATAAAGTTAACTATCATTTAAATGGACATTTTATTAATGGCGGTACGAAAAGCAAAATGATAGACTTGTAAATAATAATTTTGGCACATGGATAAGAAATTAAAATTTAACAGCGTCATCTCATTGGGGTCAACTAGCCGGTCACTTAATTTATGCATTGCAATTAGCAATTTTTACTTCAATTAAAATGCACCCAGCAGCAGCAGTCAGCAGCTAACCCACTTAATACTACTTGTTAGTTAATTTTAGACGAATTAATTAATTACGGGAAAATGATTGTGTAATTTACTGGTAGCAAAATTTGAATATCTGATTCGCAGTATCTAAAAAATGTATCTACGCATTCATGTGGGTGAATTAACTGTTTGTTCTAAACTTAAGGTCACATTTTGAAACCGTGACGGTTAATATCAATAGCAATGTTTGTTGTTGCCAAAATTTTCAGCCTTTTTATACGACCAGCATGTGATTATTCCCAACTTTTTATCATTGGGAGATTGAAACACAAATTGGCGGCGTAGGCAGGTGGAGGTTTATTTCGTTTGCAGATTTTTCATAAAGTTGTTGTTGTTTTCATTTGCAGTATGTATTTTTAAAATGCTTTCTTCCAATTAGCTTTCAAACTTACAAAAACTGAGACAATTCTGAAATTCTAAAAATATACAGTGAAAACCGTACAAATAACGAAGTAGTGGTATAAATATAAACCAGATCTAATTTATGGGAATGAGAATAGAATGTAAGTGGCACCGTGGCACCACNGAAGCAGTGGTATAAATATAAACCAGATCTAATTTATGGGAATGAGAATAGAATGTAAGTGGCACCGTGGCACCACACTGGCGACAAGCTCTGCTGCTAACCGGATGAAAGTAGCATGTAAAAATATGTAATGACTTTACAAGAGATGCATATGAAATGCCACATCAAGTTGCTTCGGCTCCTCCACAAAATAACATCTTTACTTTTTGTAATCCTAAAGAATAGCTAAAGTGACATAAATTTGAATCATGAACTAATGAAAACTCATTTTGTTAATCCTAAAACAATGGCAAAGAACGTTTTGTAATCTAATTCTTTACCTAATTTCTTTTGCATTTTTAAAAATCAAGACTGGAATTTAGCAGGACTGAGAATGCCAAAAGTAGCGAATAGCGATTAAAACATATTGATGTTATGAAACGAAAATTGCAGAGAATATTAAGCACTTAAAATTATTTCTTTTGGCATGGATCGATTGCGGAGAAAGCATACTACTTGTTAGGGTAGTATAGTATAAGCACCGGCCTTGATCAAATTTCGAAGAATTGCGTATTTCGTTTTAGTGTAAAGGAATAGGTCAAATGAAGGATATATTGTCCATTGTGCAATATATAATTACTTTTTGCATACCTTTTCGATATATTATACTTACTAGTTAATAAAGCCATGTACATATGCCTGAGGTTCAAAATAATCGTTCAAGAAATTATAGAGAATTGTGGAAACAATAGTGGTAATTTGATTGAATTATATGAAACAGAAAGTCCATTGTGATTCATTAGAAACTCAAAGTCTTAAAAGGAAATTGAATTTAACAGTATGGCTATTAAAAGATTTTTGCCCTTTTGACCTATTAAAATTAAATTATCCAATTCTTTGCGTCCAATGTTTTCACTCCTTATCGATATTTTTAGGATAAATGCATCACATCAACTCTTTATTGATACGACGTACTCTGAGAATTTCTAAAATACCGATTTAGTTATGCAATCACACAGACACCCCGAATAATGTTGTTGACAATTTCTTTGTAAACGGCCCACAAAACGTTCTACGACCAATTTGTATTTCCTTCCTTTTCGACTTTCCTGGTGTTTTGAAAACTATCGCAATGCAACTAAAAATATCAATAGGAATTTACTTTTAATCATCATTGCAATCTCGATGTAGTTCTGTGGCAGTTCACTGACTGGTCACTATTTACAATTAGTACTACGAAATGAGGCAATCAGGTTAAGCAGTTGACATTATTTTAGTTGTTTCGCTTGCAATTTTGAACAAGATCAGGTACTTATCCACGTAAATATGATGGCCGAATGGATTGTTATTTCTCGTGTTTTCCTTAAAAATGTTTATTCAGAAGTAATAAGAATCACGTTCAAAACGCATGATCCAAGGTAGATAGTAGGTAGGTCAGTATCTGAAAACAAGCACTTACATTAGGTAATTCAGCATAGCTTGATTTAATGAAATGATATGAACTTTGTGTGTGAACTTTCTCTGTACAAGTTGTACTTAGTGTTATTGAAGAAAAAGGAAAATTACTGATGATAGACATACAAAGATTTAATTTAGCAAAGAATTGAATGCACCTGCTATGCTGGTTTGTGATACAGAATATAAAACTCTTTCAATTTGGAAAAAGGTTGTATGAAGTTCATACCATCGGAAAGTCTACAAATTGTCTTGAGACATTTTACCGAGTGGGTTTTGGTAATTGGTAAGTAGGAGTGTGAGTGCACTGTAGTTTCTGCGACCGGTTGCATGATTGTTGTCTCAGTTACTTTAATTAGATGATGTATAATTTACAATGTTCGTGCAAGGACATTTTAAAATCAACATAATACGCATTCAATGTATATTATGAATGTCATTATTTATTTTCAATAGCCCATTGAAATCTTTGCACATAATTATTAATTTACTGGCACAGCATTTTTATTTATTCAACATGTATTTTCTTTTTTCTGTCAGACCGCTTCAAGTCTTTCTTTGGAGGAGTCGAGTACACCAAGAACAGCTCAGAAATAGTATGATTTTAGTCCGTCTTCTCAGTAGCCCGATTCGTATCGGTTTAAACACCGTAAGTTACTTTAATTACAATATTAAACACAAATAAATGTGAAATAAGTGCTAATTTAATGATTTGATGGATTTTTAACTTTTTGTAGAGTGCTGTACGCGCCGAGAAGCACTGGGAGAAATCTGCTTTCAACACTGCCACAGTGTTCGCACTTTTTGGAATTGGAGTTTCAACCTTCAGTTTAACACAGTTGGCAATGTTACGCAACTCTCACAAGCTCCAATAATGATTCCTCTATCAAGAATCATAGTATTCGGTACTTGAGCTCAATTGATTTTACAACGGACACAATCACCGGCATCGTTTCAATGGCTTACTCAAGAATTTTGGAACAATATTTCAGCTCGTTTTTTGGTGGATTAAATATTATACGGATTGATAGTTAGTTTGACAGGGTTTTCCAACAAAATCGTTTAGCAAATCAAATCACTATCTTCTGGTTGTTTGAGGAAGGTTAGTTGTAAGGACAGCGTATACCTATGATGACTTCCAAGTGGATTCCGTTATCATAAAATGTCGTTTATATAATTGCTTCTGAATATTTTTTGTATAAAGATTTATTTTCATATTCTATCCAAGCAGGTTACAAGTGAGGAGTCCTTTAGATATTTACCTCGATCACAAGTTTCTTTAAGAAGCAATTATAAAAACGTGTAAAAATGTAACGATTTCCTGGTATATCAACTAACTGCAACTATGTAGTAGTTTAAGAATTTCTTATCTTACATATAATTATTTATACCAAATTACAACTAGTATCTCTGTTTGATTTAAGAATTTGTTGCATATGCAATACCTATAATGTACTAAAATTCTGATTGATTGTGGAAAAAATAAAAGTACAGTAAAAATGGCAAAACAACTTTGTGACAGCAGACCCAGGGTTAAGTATAAATTACAAAACAACTTTTAGTTCAATTTCAAGTTTAGTTGTTGTGTAGTATTCTCAAACTAATCGCGAGTGCAATTTATACTAGATTGCATATTGTTCTAGTTTTTAAGACTTATGGCTTGCTTTGATGTATGTACTTTTGTTCTGGGGTAAAATGACAAAAATATTTGAAAAGGTTCAAGATAAAAAAGCGTCGAAATATGTTTGAAAATCTTAATTACAAGAATGTAACATGAACTTCATTTGTTACAACCTTAAAGAGGTAATGACTGATAACGATAAACCAACAGACATACTATACTGAATGTAAGTACGAATAACTGATCATCACAGGTGTAACCCTTAAGGGGACTGCAAACGGCTACCTATTTAAGTATTAGATAATACTATTTTAGATGTACCTATTATATATTATGTAAATCATAGTTCTCTTGTAGTGCTATATTCAATAAATCAGATTAACAATATTCAAACTTTTGAAAATAATTCCTTTAATTATTTCCGCGTGCATAGTAGTTATTTTAGGACAGATGCAAATAAATTAACACAGGAGGAGGTTTATCCTCAGTCTTCGAGTTTTACAAGTAAATTAATTTTATTGATACGTATTTTAAATCAGTTTGTCTATGCACTTTTATTTGGAGCTCTTACTGAAAAATCATACGCACTTTTCATTGAATTAAAACGGGTTCAAGTGACTGAATTTTGTAGACGATAAAATTTAAATTTCATTAATTATATAATATCATTTACTCACAATACTTGTTGTTTCAAGTTACAATTCCTTTGGGTATACATACATTATTGACAACGACAAACATCGAAAATAAATCTGCATTGCAATGTACTTTATAAACAATTATTAATGAGTCGACAAGAAATCAACATTTTGCATAATATACCACAAAGTTGTTAACTCCAGAGAATTGAATTACTAAACATTGAGTTTGTCTTTACAATAAAATTCATTCCACAATGCAATTTTGTCTTAATTATAGAGTTTCCTTAAATGCTTACACACGTGCACACGTTGAAAGAGAGAAATTCTAGTTTTGCTTTCCACATTGAATTAATACGATACGAGCTTTTCTTTGTTTATAATGACGAATTAACAGTATATGTTATGAAAGCTTTGGCCACTAGCTCTTTCGAAATGAGTACTTTTTAAGGTTTAAATGTGTCATGTAATTTAAACCCTACGTAATTAACGCTTTAGCATTTTTGTCATTTGTTTTCAAAAACATCTTTCTAACAATAAGCTACATCATAAAATCTTACGCTTTCAAACTGGAAATCTTTTAGAGAATTCTAATTCTATTCATGAGTTAAATTTCAAAAATAACTACGCATATAAAATTTTAAAAGGCGCAAAATTTATACTCTGTTTTCAATTTGTAAATGGGATTTTTGTTACTTGCTTTGTCCGTATTTTTTAAAACTACTAGTGTGTATTCAAGAAATTAAAGTCAAAATGGCAAAGGATATTTATAGCAATAAATATTTTGAAATGTTGAAAATGAATTCTACCTTGCAACCTGAAATAATTGAACTCTTTGAAATAGGACATGTACATACATTACGTGCGGTCTTTTTATAATTTTACAAAACCCACCGATATTGTAGGATTAATTCAAAACAAAAAATTTGC
>JAANSO010002345.1:0-13738 GCA_036507315.1 Lepidocyrtus fimetarius
CGCTTTTAGTTCAGTTCAGTTCAAGCTGTGAACTAAATTTAAACTAAAACCTTTCTGCTCTTGCTTTCTCTTTAAATTCAATGAATCCCAAGCACTGTGAGAAGCACGGCAAAGCTTCGGTTGGCACACGCGGAGCTAAAACTGAAACAAAATGAACAAAATTTGAACTAAAATAAACTGAACTGTTTCATTTAAGTTCACGCGAGTTTGGTTAAGTGTGTTTCATTTCAGCTTAGCCCAGGCTCGTGAAATGGACTGAACCGTGTCAAAATAAACTGAACAAAACAGTAAAAATTCTGTCGTCATACGATATATTTTACTTTGAATGGAACATACCCCTAATTTTGTTAAGTTAATGTTTTTAAATTTTAATTAATCTGAACTATATTTTCCTTTTTTGGCAACTTCAAAGTCAAAAAGCAAAAATAAAATAGAAAACAATGAGGTTTTTGTGAGGGCGAGCCAATCACAACTGAAGCATTTACGGTTTTTGAGAAAAGTAAAAGCTTATCATAAATTAGGCATTTTTGGTATTTATGTGCATGTATGATTAATAAGTAAAAATTTATCTATGTAATTAAGTCGTTATGATAGTTCAGTTCTTTTGCACCTTGCATAAAAATATAAATTAGACTTTACAAAGGTCAGACTTAATGCGGATTAGACGTTCTTTGGATAAGACCTTCTTTTCCCTACGATTTGTGGGTTAGACCATCCTCAATTAGACCTCTTGCGGGCAAATCAATACCTATATATATCGCTTAATTCTTTTTTCGTTTTCTTTTGTGCCTTTCGACGAACCTGTAAGGTACGACGTTTTGTTGATGAACGGTTAGCAGATCAATTAGTATTATAAGTAAGCTAAACTAGAAAGCGTAACATTATATTGGAATGAATGCCCTCGTAGTTTAAATTCCATGACTAGCACGTATAGTTACTCCAGATGCCACTAACTCTTCATTATTTTCATCAAACAAAAATTCATTCATTATTTGTTTTTTGTATAAAATTTTCTGTATTCAATATGTACCCATACAACCTCTATAAAACGATTCTCTGACGCTTTCGTTATATTAGTTTAAAAACAAGAAACTACGTTTCAACCAAAGAATGAAAAAAGGAACAAAATATTGTTAAAAAGTTTATTAGGTATTCTGTTAGAAGTTTTCCTAACTACACGTCAATTTTGCATTTGGTATTGTGTTGCCTTAAATGGTTTGAAACCTCAAACTATAACTTGCGCAAATGGAAGTCGACGTCATCCCAAAAATAGAATATGAAAAGGATCCTCTTTATTGTTACAAGTGCCTCTGGGTATTTAAAATGCTTCCCGTCAGCGAAGTTTTATATTTTCTATTCTTACAATTCTCCAGGAAAATATTTTCTTCACTTGAAAAGAAAAAAAACATGGCATTTCTTCGTTGCATGACCAGACCTCTTTGTGCATTTTGTTGTGACAGGTAGCTTAAGAAGTTAGGAAGGTTTGACAAGTTTTAGAAAAAGGTGCAACTCAAGCCTAACAGAATTTTTTATCCGACACCAAACTTGGACTCACTGTCAAGTTTATAAGTGAAGCAACAAGGTACACAACTACAGTTTTTTTCTAAACATTTCAAAACATTTGGGAAGAAAAGAAACTCATCGGAGCAGGAGAAAAGAAATGACCTCGTAACAGGGGGAATGTGAGTTGCTTTCTCTGCACCCTTAGCGCAAATATTTTACAACTCCATTTCAAAAATACAATTTTAAACGTTTGCATCATCATAAACATGATCATCTTTGAAGGGAGGAACGAGGAGTGCTGAAGATAAACAGAAGTATTATAGCTGTACTTGTTTGCGAACAGCTTCAATTTTGCAAAATAAAAATACGACGTATGTTCTTTCAAATTATTTGAGCAATTCTACTCCACCAAAACGTAATATTTGTTGAAAGCAAGGAAAGGATCAAGTGTAAGGACGAAAGGAAGAAGTTTTTTATTGCTCTCTATTTTATTATCGTTTTTGGTAATATTTTTTTAAAACTGTTTGCAACCAAGGATAAGGAAAGCGTGTGTAAACTCCTTTCACTTAAAAATGACGAGAATCAATAACTTGGCTGAAAGAGAAGAGAGGATAAAAATATTTCTCCACTTTTTACTTTTTCTATGTCTGTTTTTGGTAACTCTTTTTGACTATTTGTTAAATACCAGTATATGTCCTTTGCATATGTGTATCTTCTCGTTTACATTATGCCAACTAGTTTAACAAGCAAAGAAAAGTTTAGTGTTTTGTAAGTGTGCTCCTACATATCTATTTATGCTTGTAAAACGATCAATTTAAGGAGTACTCCACCCTTTTGAAAAGATGTAGGAAAAACATTCATGTAAATACATTTTAAATGGTTTATTTTTATATTTATTCAACTCCACTTTTATTTAATAATACGGAAAAATGTTGACTGCACGAGGAAGACACGGAGCTTGCTAAAAAACATGACACTCAAATGGATTCCTTTTCTTCTGAATAGAATATGAGGGTCTTCTTGAGACAAGACAAGCAGAACGGAAAGAAGAAAGTGGCGGTGAAAACTGAGAAAAGGAAGAGAAGGGATCCGTTATTTGTAATGCCGTAAAGTGAGGAAATATTTTTTACCTTTTCTACAGTTTCCTCTTCCAAACTTCTAACTGTGTTAGAATAAGACACATCAGTTGTCGCATTTATTGGTAAGAGTTAAAACCGTGAGAAAGTATTGCACTTTTTTGTCATATCTTCACGGTCATGCTTGCCCTTGGGAGAAAATTTAAGTTTTAGAAGAAAATATTTCACCTAAAACCGACATTGAGAACATTTCCACATTCATATTTCGTTATGATGACACGCGCAGACATAATATTTCAGGATGTTCAAGTTCCATGAAAACCTTCATTAATGTTTTGAGTTCTTGAATGTCGACATCATTACAAATGTTCAAGAGTAAATATCTTTAACTCGTGTCAGTTGTCTAATGTAAGCCAAGGTTTTCCTTTTAAGTGATTAAAACATTTCACATTTTAAATTCAACAGATTAAATAATCTTAACACAGTACTTTCAACTACCAATACTCCATTAAAACATATACCTTCTTCTTTTATTAAAATCATCTTAATGGAAATTTTTTTATTTCGTAATAATGTAAGAAGCATATTGCAATGAGATTTCAAGTTAACTTTGTGAATAGGTAGCAGATTTTCCTTTGCAGAGTTGACTTGACATTATGAATTCTTAAAAATTAAGTCCTTAAGGTACAGACTGCAGACTGGATGTTAGTAAAGAAGGTGTAACCGTATCTTTTTAAACTGAAAATAGATGAAAAGATTTTATTTTCTAGGTATACATTTTGTTAAGAAGGGAATTAAAATCGTATAAAGAAAGAGGCCAAACAAAGCATAAAATTATAAAGTTCATAGCCTTTGTGGTAGTCGGAGAGAATAAAAAAATTGTACTTTTGGATAAAATGAGTTTAATAAAAAGCAACAACTATTTTTACAACAAATTTGTCAAATAGCCAAGCGAAAAGATTACTTCTCTTACATTTATAATTTTAAATCTTTTGAAAGTTTAGATTAAATTACTGTGTAATAGTTTTGCGAAAGTAATTTGTAAGAAAATGAATAAATATTAACCATATTATTGCACGTGTACGTTAAAGCAAACTTTGGATAATTTTAGGCAAAGTTATTCTTGTGGGGGTAAAAATTATACTTATGGTCGTTATTATCGTCAATTGAGAGAGTTCAAGTTCACAATTCTTTTAGATATATTTTGTTTTAATTTAATGCACACAAATAGAATATGGATAGAAAAACTAGTAATGAAAGGAGCAGTGCTTCTGAAATTAACTCCAATTAATGCGGCTACTTTGGTATTAAGTTTGTCGAGTATACTTTGTTCAAAGCAACTCAATTTAAATGATTTTCATTGGAAACAAACGAAGAAAATTTATAAAACTTGCGCCTGCCTGCTCCTTTAGTACTTTTTCATGGCGCCGCACTCATATCTCCCGTGAGAAAATGATTTCAACCTAGAAACAGTAAAGGGATCAATAAAATATTTTGGCGTAGTTAGTATTCTTGAAACATTTATGTAAGATGCATATTCATGCCAAGTTAGTATTCCAGCCATGACGTGACAAATTATGCACAGCTTAAAAGCTAATGTCTTTCATCATCATGCATATTCTAAAATTTTATCTCACTCCATCTTATCATTTATCAGTTTCATGCACCACTCATCATAAACAGCTTGCGGTCTCCGAAGTGTTTGATGCAAGATAATGTTACACCACCGTTGCTAGATAACAGAGTACTCCTACAAGTTGGAATTCGGAAAGGTCTTTTAGTGGAACATGTTTTTAAAATTTTACGTATCATTATACTATTAGTATGATAAGATGATGACAAAACTTTTCATCTGCTGTATCATTGTGTGTGTTTTTATATGGAAAAAGAGAGTGGAAAACGTATCCACCTTTACTGTGCACATGCAAGTAAATGAATCGCCTCTAGCTGCAGCTCTCTTTACAATTACGCTCTGGCAGTTACAAAAGAGGAACCTGCACAAAATCTTGTTAAGCATGATGTGCGTTTACAACGTCAATTCTTTGAAGTACTATGGAACTGAGAATGTTTGTTCATTGGTTGAAAACAAGTGGTCGGTTACGGGTAAAATAGGGATCTGTTATGCAGCCATGTAATATTTTCGGTAAATAAAATGTACTTTAAATGAACCACTAAACGGCTGCAATATGAGATAAAACTCATTTTATGAATGTTAAACGAAACAGCTAAATTTTTTACAGGTCTCTGTAGTTGGATTGTCTATCACAGACAATTCATTCTTTTTTGTGAAGAGAATATTTCATAGTGGCAATATGATAGTGCGTATCTTGTTTTGTTCAACCCTCCGTGAATTCCCGAATGTAGGGAAAGAAAAGAGTCTAACTCCTTTCCTTATAATTTTGCAATGAAGAAAAGAAGAGAGTCTTTGCTTGTTTCTCTTCTCTTCTACCTAGCCAGTTCAGGTAGGATGATGCTACCTTGAGCACAATTTGTCAAGGGAAAACTCTGAATGATGCTGGGATGAAGCAAGGTATATTATTTTGCTATTCCAGGTAGAACCAAATCAAAATTATTAATCTCTAGTCCTTTGGTGCTTTTCCTTGAAAAATAACTTTCATTTTGTAAAGTAAAAACGCTTAAAAGTGCAACCAGTATAAGGTACACATAGGGGTAGTAGAGTACTAATGATGATCATGTTACTGATACCAAAAAGGTTAATTAGGTTGTCATGTTGTCAAGCCAAAAAATTTTATTACTTTGAGAAAGATTCAAGTTCATACCTAAACCATACCCACGAAACCTTCTATCTTTCACTTTTTTCTTATTCACATATTTATGTATACTTTTACTTACGATATATATGCTTTAAAAAGTGAATTAAAAAATAAAAATGGGGCAATTAATTAGCGCTGAAATATTTGCGCTTAATGGGGATATTCGGGATAATTTACAGACGTCATGTTGTTTTCTTACAAAATTCATAATGAAAAGGAATGTCTTTGTTCATTTAAGCCATTATTTGAAGGAAACAATGAGAGAGAATAACATTTTGAAGTACATAGTTGTCAGAAATTGCCATTATTGCAAGTCGAAACTAAATGATCTCCATTCTGAATCACTAAATTGTTCAACAACATAATGAATTTTAAAGTACTTATAATTTTTATTTATCGTGCTTTGACAGCTTAACATTTTAAGACTTAAAATTAGCTGAATAAGCAGATTTGAAATGAAAGAAGGGATTAAATCTGTACGTGCACAAGCCACTTACCCACCACAATATAATAGACATAAGTAATGAATAAGGAACTCTTTTTATCTTGAACTTTACAATATCCATACATTATTATATCCTGCCTACTTTTATACCTTATTCATTGAAATAATTCTTTTCATTTCATTCTAAAAAGTGGAGCACTTTCCCCCTTTTTAAAACAAACGTAAAAAGTTGCGAACAAAAATAAGTTTGGGCGATTCATGCGAAACAAAGGAGAGACCATATAATTCTCCTCTTTTATAGAACAAGGAGGAATGAATTAACATTAACTAAGGGCAAGTTTTAGTTGCTGTAATGAGATACGTGATAGAAACTCGAAATTTATTCATATATTTAAAAGAAAAACACTGGAGTCCGATGAAAGCTGCGGTGGTTGCGCCAAGCAAGGAAAATATTTATGCGGTAGGATGTTTGCTTGAGCTTTCATAATTACACATTCCATTTGAAAAATCATAGGACTATTTTGAGGCATTATTATACAGAGTTTTCTCCATGATACTTTCACAGTGATAGTAGAAATCTTTGTACAAGATTACCTAAGGTATTATGTACATAAAACTCAACGTCGTCACCACCACCGCCAATACAAATAAACTCGACATTCATTCTGGTGTTGGTAGTTAGTTTGTGGTGGTTGATAGTGAACCAGAAAAAAACATGAGCATCAGCTACGCAAACAAATCACCCGTCAATCCAAATTCATTGCAAGCAAACAGCCATAGGCATGGTTGATGTTATCCAGGAAATGGAAACTAGCAAGTCAAATTAACCATGTGCTTTTGCTCTATTGCACAAATCTACACACAAATACATCAGATATGACCTTTTGTGTGCAAATATTGGCCAATAGTGTGTTAGGAAAGCTGTAGCAAGATAAAGAGAGTCTTATCCTAATATCAGATCATAACCGGTTTTTTGGATAAAAACGAAACAATTTTGCTAGACGAAACTCTACCATGCATGGGAAAATGACATTCTTCGAGAACAAATTTAACGTTCTTAAAATCTAAAAGTACATAGAAAATATAACTTTACTGTAAAAATGCAACTTTAAACAAAAACTGGTTTTTAATATCATTTTTTCAAAAATATTACGATCCTGCCAGGATTCGAACCTGGAATCTTCTGATTGCTACAGCTTGGGGTTTTATTCCGTAGTCAGACGCGTTATCCGTTGCGCCACAGGACCTCTTGGAGAAACTTAAAGAAAATAAATCCTAATCGTTTAAAGCACTTTAAAGAAAAATACTTCGTTTGAATTTTAAATTGGAATTATTTACCGACTTGGCATTTTTTCATTCATTTTAATTGGCGTGCAAGTCAAAGCCATTTTCATTGAATCTTGCATAAAATAATCGTTATCATAAAAATAATCATAAAAATTCCAAAAAGTACATAAAATTAATATTATGCACCATAATTCCCGCTGCAACTTTGAAGAATAGTAATTTCAGTCGAATGAAAAATCAGTTGAACTTTTGCCCTTCAACCTTGCATAACTTTGCCATTTGGAAATCGACTAATATCCATATGACGTAAACAAGTAAAAGCTGAAACTACGAGCACGGTCTGTATTTATTTATTTAACTTCAAATATAAGTAAAAACCCGCATTTCCCATTCAAAGCAAAGATGAAGTGGCGAGACTCCAAAGCAAAGTAAAGAATGTAATTAACGCATGCGGTTGAATGGGAAAAGGTTGCTTGAGCGAGTACCATTTTTCCAATTTGTGTTAATGCATTTTGCACTAAATTTCCTCAAAGATAGGTTGTGACTGTGTTACTGTCACAAGTCAAAACTAGGTCAGCGACCTAGCAATTTACTGATTTTATCTCAGGTATGTCAATTTTTATATAAATAAAAACCAAAGGTAATATATCTACACATTTCGAAAATTGCCATCATACAGCAAATGCCAATAACCAATTATGAACATATATTTTATTGAAACGCTTTTAGGGCTTTTAGTACATTCCTATTTTTAGTGGTTCATAGTATTAGATTATTAAAACCTGTACACATACTAACTTTTTTCATTACAGTGACTGAAAAAAGACATCTGGGTGGAGCATCCACATCATCGACATCACATCACATATATTTTTCCAAACACGTGAACGATCCGATTTTAATAAGCAATAACATGCTCAATGTCACGCACATTTGTTTGAGAATCTAATCAAAAAGGAAGCAGAGAGGAGAAGAGCTTATCTTTAATGAATGGGAGCCTTGTTACGGATATTTATGTGCTTTTCTTCTCTAGATTAGATTGCACTTTCTTCATTTTGTCCTTCTTTATAGGACAGGGCCGCTTTTGGCATAAAATATTAATGGATTTTTGAAAAGCATTTAAAATAAGAAAAACCATGTAACCACACACATGCCACCCTCTGTTCCTATTTTTAGAGTTGAAAATCTTTCAAGTAAAAGCATTTATTATTACCGAGAAATGGTTGCCATTAATTTGGATGACCTTCCTATCACCGCCACTTCATCTTTTTTGTTTTATCAGCCGCTTCTTTATAGAGTACACCAATAACAAGACCTATATCTATCATGCAATAAAATACCATCACTTAAAATGATAAAAACCCCGTTTCAAGAAAAGTCTCTAAAAGCTAAACACGTTGTACACTAATAGTGAAATAGTGGAGTATTAGCTGCTGTTTCCAACAAGGAAACTTCCGGCTGACAATGACAAAGGCGATGTTGGATGGAATGGGACACGTTTTAAACGCTTCTAACTACATCGCTAGATCAAAAAGAGAAAATGATTTTCTCCGCCCAAGTTTACTTCGAACTGCAATTTATTGCTTTTCCGAAACAAAGCAAAGCATATAGCCTAAAAGAGAAAAGAATACCTAGAAAGCCGATTTTCCTCTAATACATATTACTTATCCAAAGACATCAACAAAATAAATAAATAAATGCCTTTCCTTCCTATCTTCTACTTGTACCACTTTCTCTTCTTCTCTTTTTTGTTGTTCCCTGTTAGCAGTGTGGTAATTGGTTGCAGTTGTGTAGCTTTCAAGACTGCCATTGTATCATTTCTGGGCAGAATACAATGAGCTACGTCAGTCGTTTTGCATTGTTTTCCATCAAAAGAACTGATTCAGTGACAAGCTTCATTTAGCTTGAAACATGGGAAGAAAAGTTTTGCATCCTATTCTACACGAAAAACTTTCTACTTTTAACATAAAATTTCATTATTAAGCTATCGAGCATTCCTTTAAAATACGTTTACTACGCTACTAGTAGGTGTTTGCACCTCTATATGAGCAATATAGCTGTAGAATGAAGATAAAATACACAAGTTATAATGTTCTACAACCCACCTTGACTATGTACCTTATCCACAGAGATTCATTATGCTGATGACGCTAATAGTAAGAAAGAATTTTCAGTTCTCTTTACTTAGGTGTAACATGATGATAATGGGTAGCAAAAAGGGGGTGGAAATACCTTCCAAGTGAGGAATGACGGAAAATTATAATGATTAAAGAGTTCTTAGAAAGTATTGGATGTTGTGAATTAAAGTAATATAAAAATAACAGTGTTTGCAGCTTTAGTACCAGCACAAATGCTAATAATAGTAATGCGTAATGATGTATAATAGTAAAGGAAAAGTTGTCCGTGTAAATTTTCCAGTGACTTTATCATTATCGTTTATATGATGGAATAAGTTTGGGAGGCTAAAGAGACTTTAGAGAGTATATTTGCGGAAAATGTTGCTGTTGTCATTGATGATGATGATATTGTTATGGATGGGAAAAGTTATAGTTGCTGCTCATATATAATTTTTTTATGTTTGAAAAATCGTTTTTCAGGAACTTAAATGGAGCACTGGAGTATGATCTACGCTCTGTTTCTAGTATGTTTGGGAGGTGTAACAGCAGTAAGTCTCCTGTATGTGGTTTGCTGTTGCTGCCGTAAAAGAAATAAGGCAAGTGGTGGGGACGAGGAGAGTTTGCAGGGAATTCTCACCGATGCAGGCAACAACAGTGGCAAGGACTCGACATCCGTCAAAAGTCACAATGGGATTCTTGGCATCAAAGCTCCACTTCTCAAAACAAAATCCATGATGTAAGCTTGACATAGTTTTTTCTTTCTTCTTTTCTAGCTTTCACTTTGTGTGTCCCTTCGTGAATGCATGTCATTTATAGTATATGTACATACTACACACCCGTCGTCATCCATCAATTCCTGTATCGTGTCATTCTGTCCGAGCTTCATGTAGGTATTTGAGCTTTGTTATCTATCCCCCATCAAGTTCCATTTTTCCTGCAGAATGTTTCATTAGCCACTGAAATATTGCATAGAGTGGGAGTCTTTGGTATGTGAAAGGATAAACTTTATTTCCCACATCAGTTTTTTTATTTTGCTTTGGTTGATCTTTCATCGCGTGTTTTGAAAACTTTGCTTCAAATTTATCATCTTACACAATATCCTGTGGCTTAAAATAAATCAACAGAACGCATGAAATCTCACACTGGAATTCCAATTCATAATTCATGGAATCATCGTTTCGGCATTGTTATTTGTTGTACTCAAGTTTGTTCCAGATGTAAACCTGTCAATGGTCTATGATACATTTATACAGACGGGGTAGCATTAATTCTAATTATTTTTTCATCTTACATGAAAATGCTGACAATGAAAGGAGAAAGGGAAAATGTGCAGAGTAATTCAAACCTAAATTTAATTCCATAATGCCAATTTGAAAGGATGTATTTAAATCGAACTGGGAATGATGTATGATCAAAGGAATTCTTCAAAGTTTGACAGGAGGAGCTCAAAAATTTCAGATAGCAATGTATGCTGGCATAGATGAAAGCAAATGACGTTCCATAACTACAATGCCAAACAGGATTTTAATGAGATGTCACTCTACGTGATGCCGCATAATATGTCGGGGATAATAAAAGAATTATCTTTCATTTAAGAGCCCCTTTTCGTGTTCTTTATTACTATGATACTCCAACCAGCATGCCATTATGATGTTTATTACGAAAACCTTAAAACTTTACACTTAATCCCAAAATTCCTAATTTACTACATTAAAGCCTTAATTTTTTATTTCTGCTTTAATAGGAATAATTGGCATAAGTACGAAACAGGTTAGCCACGGTACAGGGAAAGTTCTTTTCATGTTTTCACCATATGCTTAGAAAAAAACAAAGCATACCACGTCAATGCATGCGTGCAACTGAAAAATCCTTAACATTGAACCAGCATTAAATAATTAACGGGTTCAGATTTAAGAAACTAGTTTTAGTGTTAATCCATGTTCAAGGAGGGAAGTGGGAGGCTACTTTAAGCAAAATTAAATATTAAGCAATAAGAGTTGAGTTTACTTGGGCATACATTATGAAATAATTTTCAAGCATTCAGAAAAACGAAGGAAAATTGTATTTTAAGTTTGTATTTGCTACAAGAGCTCTTTAAGTCTACGTTTTACAACGAAGTAATCTGATAATGTTTCCGAGTCTTATAATATTTCCGATTGTACACGCAATCTTCTGCTTAAGCTTAACATTAAAATATTAGTTTAATGTGCTTTTGATTTGAAAAGAAATTTTGCTATTGCTATTTCTACTTTACAATAGTGATTATGAAAAAGGAAAGTATATTTACGCCTAATGGAGTTCCCTCAATAGCTCTATTCCTTATGGTTTTGAAACAAAATTTCAGGAACAACTTCAGGCAAAATTTCTAAACAGGTGGGACCCTAAGTAAAGATATGGCACACATGCAAAGGGAACTGTAAATTAAATGGGTAGAGAATAATAATGATCTGACATAAATCAATAGTTTCATACGTAAATAAAACAGTTTGTTTTTACACATTTTGGTTGAATACTACCTTAAACATATTTTGTTTCTATTACTACTTCAACTTTCACAACGGACATCAGTTTCTTTTGAGTAGTTTCTTGAATTCCAGTAGTTCTGAAAGTAAACAAATGAATGAAATGATTTTTCCTCTGAAAAGAAACATCAAACCGCTTTGCCTGATCAGTGAAGATGGGAAAATGCCAAAACCAGGTGAAAGGATTTCATGTGTTTCTCCCAACACAGTCACATTCCCCCAAGAAGCACTACCCACTCAAAAATAAAGAAGGGAAACAACTGCGAAAAGAATGATCATCGTCATAGCACTTGAGATTCCATTAATGGTTTTTCTTTCTTTCTGACAATGACCATTGACCATAGTGCACTTGACTTGAACACGCAATATGGCATTTCTCAATTTTCTCCCCTGTACTTTCTCCCTGCACACATCCACTTTCAAAAACCAACTAACCTGATTGTACAACATAAATTGTGAAAGTGCTCATTTTTCCCCTTCTTCCTCTTTTGCAAGCGGGCAAGTGAGCAAGAATAACTAGTCAGCACGTTGACAGAAAACAGGCGTTATTTTTGTTTCTACAACTATCTCTTTTCTTCACTTCTGACGATGTTTTGACTTGAACATTCCAAAAAAGTGTAATATATCCAAGGCCTTCACATACGAATAAAGGGAAACAATCAGTTTTAACCGGTTGCCTCAGCAAGGTAATGGCAACCAAATGTTTGTAGATAAAACATAAACGGGAGAAAGAAAAGGAATAAGATATCATTTGTTTTCCTACAGCTCATGAGGTAAAAAGCCAGAAACGGAAAAAAGGGGGAAAGAAAGCCATCAACAACTTCTTGGCTCAATGCCAAACCAAGCAGAAACCACCAGCATGGCTAACCCCCAAGAACGGAACACTAGTTGATATTATGTTTTACTATTATTTCCTCATAACAATCTATTTTTCTTTATGAAGTGTGGATCGCTATGGTATTGTCTAGGCAGAAACAAGGAGAAAAGTAGTTTAGGAAATGCCAACATCCTCGTACCGTACAACTTGTCCAAGTTGTAGCCCCTTTTCCTTCCTTTTGCTAACCATATGCAATTTTTTTCTTTAAAGAGAAGGGAAACGGAGGGGGAACCAACAAGTTGCAAAAGCTATCAAGATCATGATCGACGTCGTTCGCATCGCCACTTCATTATTTCCTTTAAACGAAAGAAAATAATAAGAATATTCTGTGGAGCGTGTACTTGTATTGTTGCATGCTTTCACCCCTATTCAACCGTATATCTCTATGACATTGCATTTTCCCTTTTCATTCCAAACGGAAAGAAAAACATTGAAATAGGAATAAATGTTAATGACAGATTCTTCTTCTAAGGACACAATATTCGACTAACATTTACAGTGTTTGTCATTTTCAAGAAATTGAAAGGTTTGCAATTCCTTTCAAGATGGAGACATAAAAACATTTTTTGTTGAAACAGAAATAAAGAAAATGCTCTTTAGTTTGTGTACAGCCGGTCCATGCATGAGGCCAAATCAAGGTTGTTGTCGGGTATAAAGTACTGAATTCCAAGAACAGGTGTAAACCAGTTATCTTGAAGGTGGTGTTCACTGAACCTAACAAGTTTATTCAAAGTTGATGTGTCAGCATCAAGTTTGTATGAGATCCTCTCAGGGGGACATTCCTATGTTATAAGTTAGACACTTTTTCTCAGAAACTACTCAACCGATTTCAAAAATTTCAAAAGTTATGGTAGTCTAAGGGACCTTTACAAAATATGACCGAGCCCTTTTTTTGAAATAGGGCCCTGGGCCCTTGATAAGGCACCTGACTATTTCAAAAATCATTTTTTCGGGAAATCCAAAATATACAAATTGTAGGCCTTGGGGAGAAGGCCTAGATAGCATTTTTCAAAATTTGAAAATTTTACATTTAAGGACCTTTAAGGCCCTTTGAAAAATGACGAAAAATGGCATTTTTTTGGACAATATTGTGGAAAAACTACTGAATCGATTTTAAAAATTCCAACGCAGTTCTTC
>JAANSO010002346.1:0-13733 GCA_036507315.1 Lepidocyrtus fimetarius
AGTTATTTAGACACTTCGAGCTAGTAACTAGGCAAGCTTGCGGCCTTTTATTTACGTTACAAAGCAAGAACTTCATGTACGCACGTACAAGTAGGAGAAAGTCTTTAAAATGTTGTTGCTTTCTCATTAAAAATAGAAATGCAACATGGCCAGATTTCCTTTTAGAAATATATTAGATTCAATCCTGGTTTGCTTTATTTGATGCGCTTTGATGGTATGTATGTGGAAGAAATGATAATTTTTTTCTGTCTTTATACGCTCACATAGCCGGCTGTTCCAACTCCTGCAATCATCATGGATCATGCATAATGCAAGACGGATACTACACTTGTAAATGTAGTAGTGGTTGGGCAGGCGAAGATTGTTCCATTCGGTTGGAGACCAATTGCTCTGATGAAATAGATAATGATGAGGGTGAGGCATTTTTTCATTTTGAATTCCAAACAAGAAATCTCTGGACTTCTCCCTTTCAACTTTTTTCTCTCTTGTCTCACTACAAATTCCTTTTGCCTAGGAATTTATAAAGCCAAGCAATGGCAATTGAAATTGAATTAATTTAAGAAAGTTGTAATTCACGGATTTTTTCACAATGTAGATGGAATGGCGGACTGTTCGGACTCGGAGTGTTGTGATGATCAAAATTGTCGGGAGCACTTGATGTGTACCACGGCAAATGACCCGGTGGAGGTCCTACTACGAAAACAACCTCCATCCGTAACCTCATCCTTCTTCCAACGGGTCAAGTTCCTCATTGAAGAGAACAGTGTGCAAAGTTACGCGCAGAAAGATGAGTACTCAGAAAGGTAACAAGCACTATCTTCATATTTTACTTACTTTCTTCTAAACTTTTTAGTACTAGCATTTCTATTAGTGAAATGTAAATATACAGCATATTTTCTATAAAGTTCCCAAACTTCCATTAATCTGTTAATAATATTGTGTAAGTTTCTGTCATTCTACTACTCAACTGCTACTTATTACTTTCTCTGATGGGATCAAGTCATATGTACAATATTAATGATACGCGTAATTTATGTATTTTTAACACTCTCTTTTTCTATTTTTGTATATATAACGATGAAATCAATGATGAAAATGGATTCATATTTTTTCCTGCAAACAACAAGTTAAATGTTTTTGAAAAGAGAAAAAATACAAATTAGAATATCTTCACAATTAGGAACCGTTTCTTAAAGGGAAACTGTACACTTAATCTTTTAGTTCCTACTTAACTACTACTCTCTAATTATGTATGTCTGTGTGTGTCCTTTGTTTGTCCACTTGTTTATCCGATTATCTCATGCCGAATGACAAAAAAGTCTCTTGTGTCATTTCTCTCGCTCTCGCTCGCTCTAGTTTTCTGTCTTCTGAATGTGTTCTCGTCTCTAATTTTTTGTCTCATTCGGCTCAATCCTTGCTTCAATACTAAATTCTTTAAAATTTAGGTACAAATAAAAAAGTACAAAACTAGATTATCATTTACCTTCCAAATCACTTTAAATTTTGCTTTTGTTTTAATTTTCAAGGGTTTACATGGTATTTATTTTTTTACCCCCAAAATATTTGTTTTTTCCAATAAATTAATTTTACTAATTGAGTTATTATTAAATGGAGGTTAAAAATGATTTTAAGTGTTTATAATTGAAATAACCAAAAGGATAACCACTTTGTGTGTGTGACATTTTTGTCGCTTTCCAATCTCGACATTCAACTAATATATGGCAATTGTTTATTATTTGTTTCTGATTTACACACATCTCACTCACTTTCCCCTGTTGTTGTGTCCGAAAACTCTCTAGTCATTTTTGGAACTCTTTCGATGCTCGGTAAGTCTAATCAATCAAACCACAACTAAAGTCTTCGTTGCTTCTATGTTTTCTTAACATTTTACTCAAAAGATTTCACAAAAAAAATTCAGTAACTGTCCCACATTAAACAACTGAGAATACCAGTTCAATTCTTTAACATTAATCAACATTTCTTGTTTAATTACTTTTTCTTGTTCAACTCATTTCAATTAAAACTGGTTTTTATTAAAAGGGTTAGTATTTAGGATGCCCAATAAAATCTAATAAAACTTTACTTTCACGAGGATTAAATTTTAAAAGAGACCGTTATGAGGTTACTACTACTACACATTGCTTAATAAATGCTGTGTTTAAATGCGCTTTTATCTAAATGTGCTTTATGTTGCTCAACTCGCTTTTAACGCTTTCCTCTTGTAGTTTTATGCCGCACTGTTCAATCAAACACTTTCAAAATTTAACAATGAGAACCCAACTCTTTCTCTGTACTTTCTCTATATTAAATTCCTCAGCAAAACACAATCTTAACCTTTGTGTCCCTGTCTTTGTCTGATTACACTTCCTCTCCTTTATTATTCTCTTACTAAAAAAACCTAATTGAATAGAGATTTATTCAGCTTCTCTCAAGGAATTAAAGTTATTAGAAACTTGTTCAAGTTAGGTATTTTTTTACTGATTAAACGTTAAAACTTTTTAAGGAAAGATGGGATGAAAAAAGTTTAAAAAGCAACCAAAATTAGAAAAAAGTTAATACATCAAACATTTTTAGCTATTTCTGTGTAAATGCATAATACGAGTAACTTATACGTGTAGCAATAATAATTTTCTCTTTCAAAGTTTAAACTCTTTTTAATTTCTTTACAAAAACAATTTCACTTTCGCTCTGAATGTTTGTAACAATTTTAAACGTATCTCTGTAATTCTGTATCTCTATCTCGTTATAATATTATGCAATTCTACTGTATTATAATAATTACATCACTCTACTAAATTCTACTCACTATATATACTACCTGTGTAACTTCTCTTTATATTTACTACTTCTTCTTCTTCCTAACTATCTTTTGTTTGTTGTGTGTGTGGTAAAAAATATGAATCCACCAAATATGTCTGACAATGGGGATTTTGCTCCCCGTTCGTAATTTGTAGGCGTGTGTCTGTCATTCGCGGCCAAGTTCTCTCACCGGATGGTCTTGGAATTGTCGGAATTCGCGTCAGTGTTGACAAGAGTTCTCGCTTTGGATTCACTTTGACAAGGAAAGGAGGATGGTAATGAAAACGAGTTTCTTTTAGACACCATTCATGCAGATACGATTTTTCATGGCATGCATAGAGTACTGGATTCAGAAATTCATTTGTGCCAAACGCAATCAGATTATCCTAATTAATTGCAATTAAATTTAACGTGCTAGGTTCGACATGCTTGTCAACGGAGGCGGCTCGGTCACTCTGGGCTTTTCCAGACCTCAGTTCCGTCATGCAACCCGAACCGTATTTGCCCCTTGGAACGAGATTGTTGTGTTGGATCCCCCAGTTATTATGTCTACTGGGGGTGGTTCAAGCAGCTCCCAGGAAACAACAAAGGAGACTTCACAAGCTCCTTGCCTTCAGCATGATCCTGAGCTACTGAAACCTTTCGTAATGTCCTCCTGGCTTCCAGGAATGGTTGGAGCTAGTCCGCAGAACAGCTTAATTTTCTCTGAAACTCAGGTAGGGATAAGCATTATCAGCATTTAGGGTTTAAATGTTTAGAATGATAAACACAGAAGAATGAATCATCTAATCACATGAAAAAACTGACTTGAGAGAAACTTTAACTTTGTAGATTCTACAACAAAGCATAGTTATCCCTGGCTCGGATGTACATCTGCTTTATCACAGCAGTCAATCTCCAGGTTATCTTGCCACAATACTTATGCAACTCACGGGAGCAGAAATACCCGCTGATTTGAGCTTAGTCCATCTTAAGATAACTATTGAAGGGGAAATGTATCGAAAGACTTTTGAAGCGGATCCAAACATTACATACACGTTTGGCTGGAAAAAGAGAAACGTTTATCAGCAAAAGGTCTATGGGATTGCTTTAGCAAAAGTGGCTATTGGCTATCAGTACACAACGTGTTCCCGTCCTATATGGACCGTACAAACTGTGACACTGAAAGGATTTGATGTTGACATTGCGGACGTGGGTGGTTGGAATCTGGTAAGTTTTCTGCTTTGGTACTATTTATAAAATAGTATGCAAGGACAATAGTAACTGATATTTCTTTAGAACATTCATCATCACTACAACTTTCACGAGGGGATTTTGCAAAAGGGGGATGGCTCAGAAGTTCACCTGAAGGAATTACCGAGAATTGTCACGACGATAATGGGAGAAAAGGGACAACAGCGGTCCCTGCTTTGTGAGCCTTGTGAGAACAAGCTCTTGTCTCCTATTGCCCTTGCTACTGGTCCTGATGGAAGCATTTATGTTGGAGACTTTAATCTCATCAGGCGCATCACGCCAGATAACGTTGTGTACACCGTGCTCCAAATGAGGTACGTGCTTCTTCTGCATCGTATTTATAAGCTTGTTTCCAAAATGAGAGCAACCTCGGTATATGATAGCCCCATTTGTACACATTGTACCTACTTATCAGTTTTTTGCAAATAATCATATTATTTGAAATGGAATTGTTGGCAAAGGTAGGCAATTTAATAAATTCTGGATAATATGTTGTTTTTCCAGCGCAACAAAAGTCTCGCACCAGTACTACATGACTATTTCCCCCGCTGACGGGCATTTGTACATTTCCGATCCTGAAAAATATCAGGTACGAAAAAGTTTGCATTATATTCTGTAAAATTAAGGCTCAAGTTTTAATCTTTATGCCATATGAATAACAATAACAAAAGGATTTAAAGAATACTGCGAAGCAAAGCAATTTTGATTCATGTGTGGGTTAAATATTTTAGATACTGCGGGTAAACTCAATGGACCAAATAGAAGATCCCCGAGTAAACTATTCACCTGTTGTCGGATCCGGATTAAAATGTGTGCCTGGAGACCCTGCAAATTGCGGGGATGGCTTCCCAGCAAAGCTTGCAAAGTTAAACCATCCAAAGGGAATAGCAATTACAAGTGATGGGTCGATCTACGTGGCGGATGGACCAAATATAAGATATGTTGATGGACATGGTATTATAAGAACGTTGATTGGAAGTCATTCCCATCGTGGAACTAGAGGCTCTGGAATAATAAAAACAACAGATTTTGAATCATGCCGAGTAAAACGAAAAGATATCAGCCAGGTTCAACTTCATTGGCCAAGTAATCTAGCTTTGAATCTGGTAGAAAACAAGCTACTGTTCATTGATGAAGGAATCCTCTTTCAAATCACGGATGACAATCAATTGGAACGCGTTTTTGGTTGTGATTCATCTGACAAAGTTGTTCGCCCAATATTGGACCTAGCATTTAGTCCAAAAGGTCAATTATATTTCGTGACTGAGGACTCTAATTTGTACACAGTAAAGAAGCAAGGTGAAGTTTTGCTGGTTAGAACTGACAAAATATCACCTTACGGTCACAACGTCACTGGCTTAGCTTCATCTCTCCAGTCACAAACACCAGCATCAACATCATCTTCCTCATCATCCTCCCCATCATCATTATTATCACCTCCAGGATCTGCTACATTTCATGAAAGACAAAGGAACAATTTAGATGCAGGCTTTGTATCTGCCGTAAGTGTCGGAGCTGATGGAACTGTTTATATTGCTGATCAAGCAAATCTAGAACTTATGAAAGTAGCAGATTTCATCCCAACTCCGGCAGACATGAACACAGATTATGAAGTTGTATTCCCTGCTACGGGAGAAATCTATGTTTTCAATCGTTACGGTCAGCATACATACACAAAAGATCTAAAGTCGGGGAAAGTTCTCTACTCCTTCCTATACACTAAAAATACGAGCTATGGAAAACTGTCAAAAATCAGTGACAGTGCGGAAAATAAAATACTATTTCTGCGAGATTACTCCTCTATAGTTTCCACAATCGAGAATACTCAAGGAAAGAAATGCAACTTAAAAATTAATCACCTCGGTCGTCTAGTTCATTTCCAAGAAATGGAAAACTCTGAAATCCGACTGGAATATTCTGATGAGGGGTTGCTCCTTGCCAAAACTACGACAGCGGGCTTAAGCTCTTTGTATTCTTACGATAAGTACGGAAGAGTTCGAAGAGTGATTGGGGAGACTGGAGTCATTACAAGTTTTGACTATGAGCTCGTTGGGTCGGCCATTCAAGTGCGAGTGAGTGACTCGCAATCAAAGAAGGAGTTTTTGCGTTTCTCCGTCCTCCAAAACGACGAGAAGGATGAGGTAATAGTGAACAAAATGAATGGAGGAGATAATGTCGTTCGCCGCAGGATTTTAGAAAGGGACATTAAGAACGCAAGCTACAGCCTTCGCACAGAGGATGGTGGGGTGTTGTCAGGAGGCTCATGGGGAATTTATCCTCTATTAAAAGATGGGATCCCTCCGATGCCTGTCGAAGGGAATTTAATGCGGGGACCATCATACCAGCATCTTATTGACTTGGAAGCAAGTGCCAACTCCCAACAAGGAAACAAACACGAGTGGAAGTTTGGACTGTTGGGAGATGACAAAGGGCCAGAAAGAATACTGGATCGGCAAATGTGGGTCAATGATAGTCGTGTGCTAAGCGTTGAATTTGATCAGTCACTTTCTCGAGAAGTAATTCAAAGTAGGGATCGGGACTCCATCTTTTACATTCAATACGACAAAACAGGACTCCCCCTCTACTTCATTCCAGGCTCAAACAATGGCTATCGATTCTCCATGAACATTACCTATGACAGATTTAAGCGAGTTGAGAGTTGGAAATGGGGCGAGGGACGAGGACTTCAAGTCACATATGGACGAAATGGGTTTGCCACGGAAATGAAAAATTTGGATGGAGCTCGTGTCACTACAATTGAATATAACGAGTATGGCCAGCCATCCAATATATCGTTGAAGTCTGGACGCTCCTTTCTCTTCCATTATGATGTGCATGGAGGACTCAAAAGTATGGAAACTCCTAAAGGAACTCGCCACTCTTTCCTCCTCCAGCACTCGATCAGTTTCACAAAACTTGTGTATCAGCCACCTGGTTATGGGGCTATCAAGAACTCTTTTGTAAAGTATTTCAACTGTTATGGTCTTCTTGAAAGTATTCTACTGCCTTCGGATAATGGAAGAATCTACCAAGAATATGATTTACTCCGACGACCAACTCACTTGCTCTTCAGTGAAGGAAAAATCAGTCGAAAATACAAGGCAAAGGGGATCACCATCACCGTCACCGAAGGCAAATTTGACTCCACTACCCACGTTTGGACAAACGGCGTTGGAAAAATTGTTCAAGAGAAACAGGAGTTTAACGCAAAATCTGGTCTCTCCTCTTCCAAGCTTGTTTACGAGTACGATACGAATTTCCGTCCTATCGTTATGAAGGCCAGAATTGGTGGCAATGTTCTTCCAGACTTCCATCTCGCGTACAATGGAAAATCCGGTAGTCTTGACCAGCTTGGCTCTTTCCGTATTGCTCAAGCAAACAGTCAAGAAACTTCCATCTTTGATGGGATGGCTATCTTTGCTAAACGCATGAATGGATACGGTCAGCCCGTTCAATATTCACTGACAATTCAAGCCGAAGAAGTTTTCCGAATGGATTTCTTCTACATTAACAATTCCCATCAGATTCAGCAAATCCGGATGAAAACTAAAAACATGGGCACTGCTCCTGTCCGAAATTTCACTTATGATGCTGACGGTCAACTGACACAAGTGGATTCCACGGAGCCTTGGAAATTTGAATACGATCTAAATGGAAACTTGAAAAGTTTAACATACAGAGAAAACACGATCGCTTTGGAACACAATGATCAGGATAGAATCGTTAGATTTGGCGATGGACTTTATAATTATGATATGGTGGGGCGGATCGTTCAAAATGCTCGAGAGGAGTATTTCACTTATAATGCCTTAGGTCAATTAAAACGAGCATGGAAAAGGGGACGATTTGACGTGGAGTACTTTTACGACTACGAAGGACGGCTTGTTGCCAGAAAGGACAATCATCAGAATGCCACTCAATTCATTTATGCAGACGTTCAGCACAAAGACTTGGTGACGCACATTTATAGTCCAAGGGAAAATAGGCTTCTTCATTTGGTCTATGACGAGAACGAGAGACTGATCTTTTTCCAAGTAAACCGCAACCAAAAGTATTACGTTGCCAGTGACCATTGTGGTACTCCAATGCTTATATTCAATCAATATGGACAAGCTGTCCGGGAAGTTTCAAGGAGTCCATTTGGTCACATAGTTTATGATTCTGATGCTTACTTTTACCTGCCAATCGACTTTTGTGGTGGCATACATGACAAGGTAAACTATAACAAAGAATTATGAAAATACATGAAGCTTTAATAAAATCGAACTACATTAACTCATATGTATGTATGTGCATTTAACGATCTAGATAACGTCGCTCGTGCACATGAAGGACAAAAGAGTGTATGACCCACTAATAGGCCAATACTTGAGTCCAGACTGGAATGGCGTATTGGAGAAAGTGGACACTCCAGAGAAAGTACATTTGTATAGGCTCAACGGAAATGATCCGATTAATATGATGAGTTCCAAACCGGCCTTTGGTAATTCATTTTAAAAAATTTACCAAATTGAGAGAGAAATACAATTGCGTACAATTAAGACAATGATAATTTTGATAAATGTAAACTTTTCTTATTTGCTTCACTAATAATGTTCTTTTTCACTTGCAGACCATCAGGGTTGGCTTAAATACTTGGGCTACAACTTGGAGTCCTTAGCTCCGCAGTTGTTCCCAAGAACGCTTGGAGTAATTGGGAAGGAAAAAGGATTAGCAATTTCAGGATTGGAAAGTCGCATTCTAGAGAAAACATTTGATCTTCCAATTCTTGGTACAATTCCAAGAAGTGTCGTAACGAAATCGACTTTGGTCCCTAATCCCGGCTTACAAATTGCACTAATGGAGCCTCCATTAGGGAAAAACATCTTGTTGAGTCGTACAGCTGAAGGGAAAGCAATGATCTCTTGTCCATTTTGCACAACCAATCGTATTTACCGTGATGTTTTCACACAGATATTGAACGGGAGTGATTTCCTCCGATTTGTGTCTCACAATCCAGGCCAAGATGTGTTCCATTTTGTAAAGAAAGAGTTGTGGAAAGCATCTGATGACCTGGCAGATTTAAATCGGCTCAGTGGGAAAGTTAACATGAGTGTCCACGACCAATCCGCTGATAATCAAATGATTCATTTGAAGATAACCATGTACGGTGTAATTATATCTGTAAGGTACGGACTGGCCGGCCCCAGGGAAGAAAGTCGACTGATTCACCACGCCAAAGCCTCTGCCTCGAGAAAGGCATGGGCTAATGTTAAAGAGCTCATTCGAGTAGGTTTTCCCGTCCTTGAGTTTAGTGCCGGCGAGAGGGCTGAAATTCTACAAAATGGACATTTGGCCACCTACCATCATGAATTCATCCATGATCCCGACGACCATCCGTTTTTCGCTGATGACCCTTTAAATGTACGCCTCGTTAAAAAATCCAAATCTCCAAGGAGTAAATCTGGAAATCCCGCAAATGAAGACTAGCCCCAATAATACTAGCCAATTATTTTCTGAAGAGATTCTTTTACTACATAAAGATCTATAAATCGAAAACATTACCAAAAAAATCATTTAAGTTAAAATACATCAAGTTCCTGAAACAAACCTCTGTAACAAACCAAATGCAGAAAAAAACAAATTACTATATTATACAATATTATGTATTCTATATAAAAAAGTTTTACAAAGAAAAAATCATTTAACAAAATATTAAAAACTATATTGAAGTACTATCTTGAAACGTCCCTGAACCGAACTGTGAACTGTGTAGCTGCAGAAGAGTTAGATGAAATAGTAGATTCTAAAAATTTCGCAAAATTGTTATAAAATTATTCCTATCATAACTGTACATAGTTGTTAAAAATATCTTCCTCGTTTTATTTCCACTAGTATAATAATAATAGCGTTTCTAATTAACTAATTTTTTACTATCATCGAACTAAATAAGTATTGCAAACATCCTTTTACCCAAACTATAAATGAGCTGTGCTTGTTACCCCAAATAAAAGCACTTCGATAAAATCCTAATGGACTTTTTGTTTGAAGCAATTTTTTATTATAAAGCGTAGATGTACTGTAAAATTTCAAAAAATAGCTTATGACTGTTGCTATTTGTTGTGACTGACAATGAATCGATATTTTTAATGAACATAACGTTGTAAATTATACTTTCACTACAGCATTGTACCAAAGACTAGAACCTGCCCCGAACCTCAGAAAGATACTGATTGAAGGTCGTACGAAAATGTATTCCCCACTTTGACTCTTTGTTTATCCCCAAAGCATTGAATTGAAGGCTATAGCATTTTGTATTTAAATCATTAATGAATCTCTATCTAGTCTCCAGATTTGTCAGTTAACTTTTCGATATTAAACGCGCTAGGTTTATTTAACGTATGGATGTAATATAGTGTTTGGTAAAATTGTAAGTTAGATTACTATTTAATTTAATTAATGGACTTGTAACATTGCATAGAATAATGGAAAAATGTGGCGTTTTGAAGCAAAATATGTTGCCCTGATTGCATATTTTTAAACAGCAGTCAGAATCTCTTTAATTTGTAATGAATGAATGTACAGAACCTGAAAAGCTAATTTTCGCCGCCTGAGATTAAAGTATTTTCTTGGATCCAAAAATCGTTTTCTATCTAATGTTTAAGGAGCTAAATTTTAAGCCATAGGTTTACTTTCTGCCAAAAAGAACTTTTTATATTGAAAAGAAATTTACAAATTAATGTAAGATGTGCACACATGATTCATTCCCGATATTACATATTTATCGACACCGACACCTTGTAAGTTTCTTCTGCCAAAACTAGTTCGCATTACATTTTTAACAATTTAAAAGTGTACATAAAATATGCGTTCTATTTGAAAAATAATTATATAACGAGAAACTTGTGTAAAACTTTGATCAGGACGACTAGAAATAAATCTCACATGTCCCCCACCCCCATTTGAATCTGGAATTAACAATTTACAAAGAACAAGGAAATAAATTGTTGAAACAATTCTTAATAATTCAATCACAAATGATTGTATTGTCTCCATTCTTCAAATTTGTAATATTTTGTACATAAACTTTTTATATGTAATTATGTAGATTTAAAATTTAAAAAAGAATATATTTTAGTCAATGTATATTAAACCGTGATATGAACATAGGGATTTGAAAGATATTTAAAATCAAGTATTAAGTATCTTTTACAACTACAATCGTGTTCCTCCATTTCTTTGTTGGCTTTTTGATCTACACATATAATAGGTATCCATTTAACCCACTTTAAACAATTGTCATTCACGTGGCCAAAATAACATTAAATATAATTTAAGATTCGAACAAAACAGCTATGTATAAGCTTTGTCACTCTTTAATCATGTAAAATATGGATAGACAAAGGGATTAAATATTTGCACGTTAACGTAAATTAATGTACAATTTAAATCTTCTGAATTTTAAAGGAAACGAATCAGAAAAATCGAAAAGTTTAATGTTAAATAAGAGCTGAAATTTTTTATCACATCAGGAATTATAAGAATTATATAAGTTTTATAAATTGTAGGTTTTCTAAAGTTCTGAAAATAAATGTAATTGTATAAAAGTGCTAACAAAGTCTATGTACGAAAAGATATTGATAATTAATCGGAGTAAGAAAAATTTAACAAAATACGCATATGTTAGAGTTTATATTAATTCCAAAAAGATTTTTTCAGTCATTTACTACAAAACTAAGGAAAAGTTTGCAGCTACATTTACATGTAAATTGATTATAAGTGTTTACTGTTTAACTATTTTTAATTTTTACAGAATCTACACGTATTACATGCTGGGCGATGTGAATTTGTCTGTGTGAAAGCCTTTTCTGATTAGAGTAAATAAACTAAATATACTTAAACATTATAATATGCATGTACAGAAATTACCCATTAAATACTTAATTTATATAAAAACCGATGCTGACTACCAATTATATTTACAAATACTATGCTGTAATGTAACAAAACTACTTATTTAGAACGATGAATGAATGTACTATTACTATCATCATGACTATATTATGTGTACTGCATTATCAAAACTGATCTAATGAATAAATGTCATTTTTGTCTAAAAACGCTGAAGAAAATATAGATTTGCAGATCACCCATACTATTTTCATACCATTTTCCACAGTTAAGTCTACACTCATACAAATAAATAAATCCATATCGAGTTAAATATTTTAGTTAACACTTCATCTTTAGGATCCGATTCAGATCAAGTTGGTTGCCTATTTTTTACCATTGGCCCCAAACTACTATCAATTTACAATTTACACTGAATGGTTAAGTTTTAGTATTCACTGGAATATTAAATTATTCTTATTCTGTTATAAGCATTTTCCACAATTTATTCTGCCAACGCCCTTTTCTTTCCCAAAAGAAAACTTAAAGCAGGGTTACTGACCATTTCAGTCGTTCAGAAATGTCCCAAATTAGTAATCCTTAAAAATGCTTATGAGCAATCATTATGCGTAACTCGCCTTGTAGTAAGTGTTAAGGCGCTTCTAGCAGAACAAAAATGCAGACCCACATGAATTTTATATGCGTTTTTGAATTATCAATTTTAAATCAAATCATGCGTTTCGGTTCCATAACTCATTTAATAAAAATACAAGTAGACCTTACTACAACATCCTATCCTTGATGTATTTATTTAGTAAGTAAAAAAACAAAAGAAATTCCAAAATCTAATAAATCATATAATATATTGCATGTTTCTCATCACCAAGAATAAGTCACAATTTTGGTTTTAAATTTATAATTTTCTGTTCAAATCTTTTTGCTAGAAAATTTTTAAAAATTATTGAAACACAAATATAATTACAAAAAAACAAATTATTAATAAGATACTACACTTCACTACCGGTCAAGTTTCAAAAAATAAAGCAGAACAATCTATAATAAAATAATCGTTAAAGCTCTAGAAACAACAAAGCAATAAAGAAACTACAAAATTGAAAAATACTGAACTGAAAAATGAAGTCCAAATTGTATTTTTTATTCCTTTTCAAATAGGTCATTTCCTTTGAGGCTTATTCAAATCTAACAAAAGAATAATGAAAAGATGTAAGTAATTTTATATCATTTTACCGCAACATGACACCCATTTTGCAAATGTATTTGGAGAAAAGTCGGATGGGAGAAAGTCTTAAGGCATTTCTCGCAATATAAAACTTTCCCAAAATGATTAAAGTCTTTATGAATTTGTAGAGCATCAGGTTCAGAAAATCCTTTACCGCAGATATTGCAAAGATGGGGTCTATTAGACTTGCGAGAATGCTTGAGATATGCATGAAGGTTGAGTCCCTGCGATGTCTTGAAGAATTTTCCACATTGACACCTATACCCTGGAGGCTTTCCTTTTCCTCGCGAAGTAGTTGTTTGTGTTGTTCCAAGCGAATCCTCTTTGTCGTGACCGTCCATGGGGATAATAAAAGAGCCAAGTTCTTCTTCTTCGTGAACATCAGGATCTCTTACCTGCTCCGTTTTCGAATCCATAACCTTTAAAGGGGTAACCACGGAATCAGGTTGATCAGTAATATTTTCTGCTTTCCCATTTCCGCTACCTTTTCCAAAATAGTGAAATTCTATTTTATGCTTGTAAAGGCCGGAACGAAGAACAAAAAGCTTGAAACATAAATAACACTGATACTTACCCCTAGTATGAATCTTCC
>JAANSO010002347.1:0-13732 GCA_036507315.1 Lepidocyrtus fimetarius
GCATTTCTTTGTTGATTCGACGTCTGAAATACTTGGTGTGCGGCACTCACCGTTGCCTTCCTAAAAATGCAATTATTTATAAATATGATTTGCATATTATAGACGCATACTCTGTATTTATTTAAAAACAGAAACTGGAAACTTGGACTAAAAAGCTAAATAACTGGCAAACATTACACACCATAAAGTTTGCCTTACTCGATGTGATGAAGTTGCCCTGTCTCCGTCACTGGACATCCGGTTGTTAATGTAATTAACGGAATCGTGTGAAGTAGTAATTGCCAAATTTAAAATGCTCATCCACATCAGGTATTTAAGATTTCTTTTGCTTATTTCGTCTTCATTCCAGAAGGATTGTCGAATAAGGACCTAAGATTTGATATTCATGATTGCAATAATATTTATGAATAATAAATTAAAAAGAATATAAACCCCAATTGTCATACATAGTGAATCCCACTGAGCCGTTTAGAAAATTGATAAAATTTTCCATTCATATAAAAGATTGCCAAATGGAGTTGTGTCAATAGCGGCTGAAATGATTGATAAAACTGTCCAAATCCAAGAAAAGTTTTTAAGATCGATCTCAGGTACTTTGGCAAAAAATTCTGACCATTTCTTCGCTCGTGATAGTTCTCTATCAGTTTAAAAATATAGTTTAAAAAAGGCATCCCAAAGGATTCAGCAAATATCATTAAGGATATAGCCTGTGAACAGGAAAATAAATATGTAAATACAAATATATAAATTTTTTGAACATTAAGTTCATTGGAAAATATTCAAACCTTTTTAGAAGGAATTGCCCTTTGACTTTTGTCCAATTGTAAAACCCCAACATATTCTTCTCCAAGTGTTTGATTGCCCAATAAATTGGTTAGTGCGTAATATATCAGGGTTGATGTTTGCTGTGAAAATTCCTGACATTTCATCCACGCTCGCTGGCCTTTAATAATTTTTTACGTCAATAAAAGAATCAAAATTAGTACCATTAAAAGTCTTACCAAAAACTTCTAAGATCATTTCGTCAATATCATTTCTAAGTTTTTGAATGAATTCCTTGTCCCGTTGGAATGACCGGATAACAACCGCTGGCCCAGGGGATTGAAGTCCCATTATTTTAACGTATAACTAAAATCTCTTTTTGACTCAATCAACACGTGTTTTCTAAATGCATCTTCAACCTTATGCAATATTCTGCAAACGTTTACTTTCTCATTGATTTTTAGTGACAAAGTAAACCCCAGGGTTGTAAGCGGTTGGTATTACATCAGGTTTTAGTTGTCGCCCTTCACAATTGGCTGGGGACATGAAATTAACAGACTTAAATTAAACTTTTCACTGTTGGACCATCACATATGAAAACAAGTGAAAAATCCAAACTGGAAATTCACCGCGTTCTATCAGTGAAAACATCTTCAAGGGTGAGATTTTAAGCAAGAGTTGAAAGGAAAGCAAATATTAAATATCATATAAAATCATGTTTTTCATGTATAAAGTAAGCTTAGGTTTCTGTTTAAAGCCTTCTCAATGGAACGGGTTTTTAATAGTTATATAACATGCAGACTGTGCGTAGGCGTTGGTGTATTGTTCAACTGGACTATGTGAAATATGGAACGCTGCTGGAAAAGCACACCTTTCCAGGTTATAATATCCTTTGATCATCTTGGAGGAGTTCTTTATATTTTGTTCGTCGTTATAGACTGTTGTATAAAATTCCATTAGCCCATGCAAACCTCTACTTGTAAAAAACTTCGCAAGCCTTCCTAATTGAATGACGTTAAAATGTAGAAAATCCTTGTAAAAATGCTATTTAACATAAGTTCATCTTCTTTTAGTTTCGATTTCACAAAGTCTTTGATTTTCCTTTCAAATAGTTTTTTAATTTCTTTAAAATACAAAAGATTCAAACTTTCATACGTGTTTAAAAATCATTGCTACACACGTGATTAAAAACTTTATTGCAAAACGAAAAACGTTTTCTGCCTTAAAAATGAACCTTTATCCTTGTATAGTTTATACAATTCAAACATTTCTCTTTGATGGCTTGTGAACTAAGATTGATTTTATAATTGCTTATTTAGCCCTTTTGTAATTCAAAATTGCAAATGTTTCAAAGAGCCAAAGGAGTCGGTAGGTTTTTTGAAAAAATTTGATGAGTTTCAAATTAGACAATGCAAACTTCGTAAAAATACACATTCCTTGATTACTTCAGGCGTTTGCTCAAATTTTAAGAATGTTTTGATGTAGAAAATGTTATCTTTATTTGATGAAGTAAGACCATCTAATCAAGTGCATTGAAATAATTATTTTGCACTGTATTGTAATAATAATGGATGCTACTAATGAACGAAAACTTCAGAAACTTCGCTTTGCGCTTTTCAATTACTATTTTCTAATACAAAATGTAATTGTATAATAAATAATTATCGACAGAACATAACACAAAGGTAGTGTAATAGCGATTTGGGGAGAATATTTACATCATATCAAATATTTTCTATATTTTTGTTATTTCGTGTTCATAATTAAATTTTGTATTACAAGAGTTAACATCATAATACGCGAGTAACACGTTAAAAGGAAACGTGAAGGTATCAAATTTATGTTAAATATATTTTAAAAGGTATTTATTTCCTTGGATGTTTCTATTTTAAATATGTACGAATTTATTGTAAAACTATTATTATTCCCTATGGAAAACTTTTCCCATAAATGTAAGCGACAATGTTAAATTCAAAGCCAACTTCAGGCACAGTAATAATGAGTAATTCAGTGGGTGAGTTAATCATGTTAATCATCGTTCTTTATGTGATTCATCATGAATTTGCAGAAAATTGCATGTCTTTGCAATTGTTCTCAATAAAAACTGGCTTCTCCATACGGACAAAAAGTTTTTTGTCTATGTTGGCAACAACTTTAATAATTCATAGATTTCTTTATTTGTTCGTGCATTTTCATGAGTTCTGTCCTTAAAAACTATGAGAATTTGCAATTCAGCAACAATATACAATAAAATTGGTTACGTATGTGTTTCAGGATTATCATCGTGACGATTGTGTTGGTCCCTAAACTTTATTACACAAATGTTTAAAGAAATGGTTAATCATAAGAACACCATTGCAACGAAAGGAAACACAATATTGATTATTACATTTTACCAACGAACTTGTATCGCGTTCGTATCCCACATTCGGCTGCATTTTTATTCTCTTGGCGAAATGTTACAGGTTTCTTCATATTTTGCAAGCATGTGTATGCCAAGATCTGTCTCACCAGAATATTCAACCAGTGGTGGTCATTTTATAGCATGCCGATGATACCGAAACAATAACGCTTTATAGTAAATACAGAGAAATTACTCATCAAGTGAACCTCATCATCGTTCTAAAATGATTTACCAAAAACCTTGTATGTTTTCCATTCGACTCTTTTCGCAAATCTCAAAAAAATCTATAGATCCAAAGGGAGTGAACATTTCACATCTCCATTCATCGATTGAATCCAAACAATATCGATATAATTTTTTAGCATTTGTACCGGAAAGAAAAGCAAGGAAGATTCTATTCAAGGAAGCTAAAATGAGATTTAGGAGAAAATATCATGCAAGATTTATGCAAGAAAATAAAACAACGCGCGTGTTGGAAAGGTGTAACGTAATAGACAAGAGTAACCGTTGTGCAAAAAATAAAAGGAGCAGAGTGGACTAGAAAAGGAAGAGAAAGAGGAGATGATCTCCAACAGCTCTTCCTCTGAATCTCAATATACTCCTACAACTATTCTCCACGTATATTTACTCTGTGACTTTATCCTGCTCATATCATACAAAGTCTTTCCTTAAAAGCCTCAGTTTCAACTTTTAAGTTAAGTAAGGTAATAAGAAAGAAAAGTTATCCAAATCCTCCTCCTCCTTTTCTTCTCTGTAATAATGTGTGTACTTTGTATCATATCATATCACAGACATGAGAGGAATCAACATCCTGAATTCTAACCACTATTACTAAACGCCTACCGAAAAACTTACTCTATCTTCTCCTCCCCGGTCGGCCTCATGTAACCTTACCTTAGTTAAACTTTACTATGAACTCCATGATTAACTGTGTTATGTGTGAGTGTATTATACCATAATTTAGTAAGAGAGTTTTCTATAATTATCTTTTCATTCTAATCATCATCATCGTTTTATCATATTTTTGCATCCTTTTGAAACTACAAAATATTGTATTTGACAGGAGGATGATGCTGTTATGATGTCTATGACTACACATTGCATACAGCTTTTTATTCTCAAAGCACACAAAAACCTCTGTCTTTCTCTCTGAAGTTTGATTATGATAAAAGAGTGAGTGAAACGGATGAGACAGAGTACAACAGACCCTATATAGAACTTTTTACTAGCAAAATTTTGTGAGGAAAAGCTTTAATAAAATCCTTGTCTGTTTTTCAATGTTTGTGTATTCAATGCTCTTTCTTCCTCCTGTTAAAACTGCTCCTTTCGTAGAATTTTGTTATATAGAACATTCAGCGTTTTCCATCACTATCATCTATATGACATGACTACAACTCTATAAAGCTAGGATCATGACGAATTTATACATTTTAAAACCTTCTTAACACATGCAGTACAAAGGGAGCAATTCATACAATTCTACAAAAATTCTACAATTGAAACACACACAGACATTAAAAATACAGAGAGATACGAGTGTTACGTACACAATGTAGAAAGATTTTTAAGCGTTGTTCTATTTCACTCTGGTATTTTTTGAATCCTCACATATCCCATCCCTTATTTCTCACATATCATTTTCTTCTATTCCCTACAGACTCATACTTTTACATTGAATCTATCTAATATATTTCTATATCATCCCTATAATTTCCTACATATCTATCCGCTTTTCCTTCACAGGTTTTTTTCTATTCCGCTTGTATTCCATATTCGCTTCATCATCATCAACATTTAACATTCTATCTCTATCATCCTCTCTCTCTCATCCTGAAGAAAACTTCCCTCACAAATAAAGCCAACTTTTTTGTGTAATGGATTGAGTCTAAAGTATTCTTCATGTAAAAGGAAGGATTCTTCGTTTCTTCGAGTTTATTTGAGGTTCTCTTTCTCACTCCCGTTCAAGTGACGCGTAAGCGCTTGCGGAAATGATATGAAAAAACAACTGACATCGCCCAGTCAATTCACTTGTGTAAATGTAGAAGAGGTGGTAGATGACTAAAATTTAAGGAGAAAGAAGTGTCTCCTTTTTTAGCATAAAAATAATAAAACTCTGCCAATGCCTGGTCTTACAAAAAATTAGACATAAAAATATTTTTTATGAGTTTATCACACACTCACTCACATCATCCACCACCACCACCGCTCCTTCTACTTTTTTACACTACTCTACATAAATTTTTAATAATTAAAACGATACATGTACAATAGGAGCAAAAAGAGTGAGTGAGAAGGAGAAAGAAAGCCATTTCCACTGTGTAACCCCTTTTTTAGTATAATCAACTACTTTATCATCAGCAACAATTATTTAAAAATATTAAATTATATATACTCTACTAAAATGTTTTGAATGTGGTTACTACACACCTTTAACGAATACTGTCGAATGTTATTGTTCTGCGAATTGAATTCAAGAGGAGGAGAGACTTGCAAATACTTTTATTGAATTTGCACAGAAATAAAAGTACTTTGCACACTTTGATGAGCCCCTTCATCAGCAGCGGAAGAGGATTATCATTTTTTGAATAGAGACGAAATTAATGAAGAGGTGAAACAGTGAAAGTTATTTAAAGTGAAAAATTGAGATTTTTGCAACCTTTCCAGTTTTTAATTGTGGATAAGAATAGTTAAAATATTGCACATAATGAGGGAATACAAGATTGTCGTGTTGGGGAGTGGAGGTGTTGGCAAATCTGCACTCACTGTACAATTTGTTCAGGGGATATTTGTGGAGAAATACGATCCCACAATAGAAGACAGTTATAGGAAACAGGTCGAAGTGGATGGTCAACAATGTATGCTGGAGATTTTAGACACTGCTGGAACAGTAAGTTCCTCATTTAAAATTTAATTTCATTATCAATATTAGTATAACGCGCTTTATAATACTTGTAAGATAATTAGTCATGATGCAAATCTAGAAACAAGTTAGCCTTCCAGTTCTTAAATCCGTTATAAAAAATAGTTAATCTGTATTTATAAAGCCGAAAAGGATATTTTTTCTATACAGTTGTAAATAATTACAAAAAGCTAAAAGTACTGTTCATTTGCAAAAGTTTGGAATCATACAGGAACCCCATGTCTACTGTATATTATATAGAATTTGTGAATTGTGCGGTGGTGACATTACATAATGATGATTTTTCTTGTACTTTTTAGGAACAATTCACTGCAATGAGGGACCTGTATATGAAGAATGGTCAGGGTTTCGTGTTAGTATACTCGATAACAGCACAGTCGACGTTTAATGATTTGCAGGACCTTAGAGAACAAATTCTTAGAGTGAAAGTAAGTTACTGAAGATTACTGTAAATACATCTACTAAATTAAACTTTTGTGTTGTGTTTGTTGGGTGATGTACTGATCATTTTCTTAATCGAATTTTCAGGATACGGACAACGTTCCAATGGTTCTAGTGGGAAATAAATGTGATCTGGAAGATGAGCGAGTTGTTGGAAAAGATCAAGGATCAAATTTAGCTCACACATTTGGTTGCACATTTTTAGAAACCTCAGCCAAAGCAAAGATCAACGTTAATGATGTAAGTAGCATGTGAAGATGTGAAGATATTTTACGACATATGAAGCCAATTTTATTATAAAACAAATATTAATCAATTAATTTACCTGTTGCAGATATTCTACGATTTAGTCCAACAAATTAACAAGGTATCACCAGTGGGGAAGCCGAACAAGAAGCCGAAAAAGCCATGTACTCTTCTGTAAAGACTGATATCACTACAAACAACTACCAAACGATTCATTTTAGTTTAAAAACAGTTATCTAAGGAGATACCATGTAATGGAAGCCCCAAAAGATGATATCAACACATAAGTAAATCTATCTACAAATTTTAAAAATACAAAGGTATTAAAACCAATTAATCGATTGAAGAGATCGCTTTATTATAAACGTTAATAAATATGTTTCAGTGTTATATTCATATAAGAATATTCTTAAATTGTAATGTATGCACCTCCTAGTTGACCTGTTAACAATCAGTAATTCGACAATGAGCTCTTAGTTTGCACAAACTACGTTTCATGGTTCATATATATTCTATGCTTGTTATAACACAAATTTTAAAAAAACTGTTGAGCTAAAGAAATCGTCGTGAAAACGGAGAGAAGGAGGAAACAAGATGCTCCTTGGTTCTATCTAAATATAAAGAAACTACAAATCCAACAACAACTTAGATTATATAGCTATTAAAAAACTAATCCTGTCCTGTCTTTTAAGTAAAAAGCAAAGAATTATAAGAGTAGTGTTTCCGGCAATCCAACATTACATGTGTAAGGTAATTGATAAGAAAGTTTTTGTGATCATTATAACAAAACAGTTGACATACCTACATACTATACATACAAGAATAAATTTTAAGTGAATAAAAAATTGATGTAATATTTAATGAAACGTCATATAAAAAACCTACCTGTGTGCATATATAATAATATAATATATTTAAATTATACTCAAAGTGAACTTGAATGGTTTAGAGTTGATGTCAGGTAATTTATATGTATTTAGTGAGTGAGTATATGCTGATACGAATTCCTGAAAGCTTAAAGCTAGTCTGGGTTACGATGTTTTCTTTCTTGATTTAATATATAATCGTTGTTGTTGCTAAACACAATACAACTGCTACTGATGAGATGATGGTCCTTAATTATAGAAATGGTCTTTTGACTTGACTTATGATATCTTTATTTTTGACAGGATTATACTTACGAAAAAGAAATCGTACAACTGTTACTGTCATTAATTTTATTAATATTATTGCTTTTAATACAAAAAGTTTTTTCTGAATATCCTATAATATTTATTTGAACTGATGTTGTTGTTGATGATAATGTCTAGACTCAAAAACTATGGTTTTTCATAATCAATCCGTTATTAATTATGAACGCTGCTGGTATTATTATTATTTCTATCTTATTTTATTACTATTATTACAAAAAATGAAATTGTAACGGTAGACACATATTATTATACATACATAACTGATGAGCTGAAAACGAACCCATACTCTTTCGCCTTTGTATCAGTATATTACAAATATTGTAAGCAAGATTCCATTTAATTCTGTAATGAAACACAATTGTTTATAACGCTTATATTATATTTATGAATGAAAAATGATGAAACAAGCGATATAATGACTTGTCCCACATCAATTCTTGTTTATCTTGGTCGTTTGTGTGGAATCCAAAAAGCTGGTTTTGATAGCTGGCAAATGGCAACTCCACGTTGCGCTTCCAATTGTTGAGATGATACGTATACCAATTATTGTTATTATTATAAATCTGTACGTCGAATTTTATTGATCATTTACGTTGACAACAGAAATGTAATTTAAACAGAATCATGTTCAGAGATCACAAAAAACCCTCTCTCCCGTTTTAGAAGTATATTTCATTATCACTTAAAATTAAGTTGGACGTAAGTTTTAGCAAAAACAAATATATATCCTCCTCCTGATGATGAATTTATGTAATTTGAATTGGGTAACAAGCTTATGAATAAACAGAAATAATTAATAATTGTCATCCTTTGAATTTCATTATCAAATTATTATTTATTTATGACTTTGCAAAAAAGTTAGTTCACTGCACTGTGAGCTCATAAAGAATGCAAAATTACAAAAAAACGCATTGTGCATTACAAAACGGATTATTTTTATGCATATTTTGTTTGCTTCTTATATTTGCATACAAAGTAATATATTTTATCGTTTAAGATATGATTCAACAAAAAAATGATTCAAAGAAAGTATTTAAAATTATTCATGAACTACGTGTTTTGTAAAAGTCATCAGGAACGTTAATACAGTGGGACTGGGGATGTAATATGTATACCTACTTATCTTTGTTAGTAGTTATCAATTTGTAGTAGCGCTGACGTTCTTTATTACTTGATTCGTTTACATTTTAATGATAACCTTTGGTCAAAGGTTAGCTTGTATTAATCACAGAAGTCAATAAAATTAACTTATTAGGTTTTAATCTTGAATTTCTTTGCATTTTCGTAAGCTTATTGCGCTACCTGACTAATATGCATGTTCTGCTATGTGTGACTTGACTTGGACATTGGAAGAAAAGAAAAACCGACGGACAGAAGCAGCTCGCGAGAGATGCGTTTCACTCATCTTTATACTTTGTTCACTTGAATCCGCATTGGAATGTTATATGATTTATGGTTTTAGAACTTCCAAAGAGTTTAAAGTTTGATGCTGAATGAGAGTGGTCACCTTTTACAAGAAAATTGTTTATTAACTGATAGCAAATGTTATAAATAAAGAAAGGCCAATACTAATCGAGTATTTTTCGTGGAGAAAGCGCTCAGACAACTCATTTGCTTGTCTTTGGAAACATAGCATAAATTTACATTTCGTCATTTTTATCATATTTTTAGCACCCAGTTTTTAAAGCAAAAATGATCAAACCAAGTATAATTATATTTATTTTAGGAATAATTAGCAAGTGCCTTGCGTACGACTTATCTTTTAATACAGATAAGGATATCAATATGTGGAAATTTAACGGTTCTTATCTGTATAGTAGAACCCTTCAAGATATTGCACCGCTTGTTCCAGCATCCATAGTGAAACCAGCAAAAGAAACGCCTCGTCCTGGTCTTTGGTTGTCTCGTTACAGTGGCCCGGAAGCAGACAACTTTTTGGTGCTGGAATACAGTCTCCATCATCACTTACTTGTGCAGGGAGTTGTGGAGTTTATTGCATCACCAAATGTGCCACTACTGGTGACATCAAATGAAAATGAGGTTGGCAAATTTTGGTCGGATGGCAAAACCTGGTGCCACGCAGTTTTCAATGTGAATATGTTTACCAAGGTAAACCTATAAAACATATTTAAATATTGCTCAATAGGGTCTTAAGAAATAGTACAACAGCTACAGCTAGATCTTCTCAATTGTCACAGGTGAAAATTGACATTTCCACGCCCAACTCAGGGGATTATTTTCTCCTGGATAAAATTATTCTAGGGGTAATGGGAAATCTTACGTATCTCAATGGAAGGGAAATCCAGCCCTGTTTGACATCGCCCTCAGATGTCGAAGATGCAGACTTAGTAGCTCCAGAGGTTAATCCTTCTCCTCCCAACAGGCGGTCTTATCAACAACCCACTCCACCAGACATGGCAGTTAAGCAACCATACCGTGGCGGAATTCCTGAACAAGGACCACCAGATATGAGGCAAGATCGAAGACCACGGATAAATACCAGAACTCAAACAGACAATGAAGTGGAAGAGAATGATTCAGATGTGAAATGTGGTTGCTCTTGTAGCTGTTCCAGACCGAAATCCAGGAAAGCAGCTAATGCAACAATGACACTTACTGGCTAGAAACCAGCCTGTCAAATTAAGCAAAAAAATATATGCATTATATCAAAAATTACAAAGTAAAAAATCATACAAATAGTTTATTTCGTTAACCAATCATGTATACAAATTCTTGGCATAATGAACAAATCTTTCCCATTGTAAAATGCGTACACAATGAAACTGGGATTTCTTGATCCCTTATGACTTATTTAGAACCTTTTAAATTACATTACAAACATATCTGGTAAGCATATCCAAGCTTTCCACTAACCGGAATATTATCACGTAAATGCAAGTCTTTCCTTTTTTGACTAAAACGCCAGCCTCAATTTGTCAATATACATACATAATTCTGTTTTAAAATACTATGTACAATTTATATTTTCATATGTTGTAGATAGAATGTTTAGGTTATGTTTGTATATTTTATTTGCCGACAGGAAGGATTATTCGTAAAATTAAGAACAAAATTATCTCAAGGTCGTCTTATACAATGTAATATACATTATCGCAACAATAAATCATAAAAATTAATCAGCGTTGCTTTATAAAAGAAAAAAAATAAATCGAGCATACAAAAAAATACATAAGGTACTAGTACTAATAAGTTTTTAGTTTTGAAATTAATGATTCCCAAAACAATAAACTTGAATTGTATTCAAGAAAGTATAAGTAGGGAAGTATAAACAGTCATTTGCAACTGCAAGTGACATATTACATTAAAAATAAGTCACATATTAAGGGCTCAGATGAGGACGAGAAAGGAAATCTAATTTATGTAGCGCATTAGCAGCGACATCATAACCTTTCCCGCACATTTTGCTGAGTTTTTCCAGTTCCTTTTTGTGTAATACAGGATTGTCCCTTGCAAGAATTGAGAAATATTTTTCTAACACAGCCAGGTACTGTCAAGAAAATCATATAATTTAAATTAGTGATGGTTTACTAATTTGGATTTGAAATATTATTCATCATATTGAATTATTATTCTTACGTATGCAACAACTCCAGTATCGAACATGAAATTTTCAAAATCGTGCAAGTTCCAATTTACACCTGAGGCAGCATCACGAGGACTCAAAGCAAAATTGCTAAGCAAGGTCTCCATTCCATTAATACTCCAGAAAAGATTCATGTTGTTTTCAACCACAGCATCGGAAATGCCCAGATCCGCTGTGAAATTAATTCGACGTTCATGTGATAGCAGCTCTAACTGTATATAAATAAAATATAAAAATATTGTTGCCCTCTATTTCATGAATATAGTTATTAGCTTGAAAAGCACACATTGACTGACCCAGAATGTTTTAATGGCTTTCATCCTGGAGATGATCCATTCAAATAGATCCTTGACCACACTGCGTACTTCGGCAATAATCATGTCCACGATGTTATTTATCAGATTTCCAACTCTAAAAATGCCAATCCAATATACAAAAACCTTTAAATGTACTACCCCTACACTCAAAATCTGGATATTTATAACTTACCCAGAACCAGGCGGATCTTGATTATTGGAAGGTCTCAGATACATCTCCAAAGGTTTGTTTGTCTCGTCTAGAAGTTTAGCGTGTTTTTCAGGGTAGTGCTGCCGAAATTTGATTTTTGCTGCCTCACATTTATCTCCAAAAACATGCTTAAAAATATCCATGTCGTCTGTAAGAATCCCCGAGAGAACTTGTTTGTGCGCAAACGCATTGAAGTCGCACATTAATTTTCGGCATACGATAAACATGTGCTTTTGAGCCCAGGATAAAACTTCTTCCCCTGGCATAGAAAAACCATTTAAATTTTATTACAGAATCAATAAAACTATTTAAACTTTCATTAGAAAGATAAAAATGCTCACTTGTATCAAAGTCTTGCTGTGTTAGTTTTTGAGCCATGGAAAAAAATTGAGCAAAGCCAAGACTTTTGAGATAGGTAATTTTTTCTGTCATCATGGCATCATGCAGCAATAAAAAGTTACCCTCCGTGGTTTTCAATGGCAAATTGATTTCCTAAAAAGAAAAAATATTTTAAATACACGAATATATTTGCATTATGGGATATAGTGGAATCATAACCTGTGATATATAGCAGTTGACGACTTCCCCCATTATTTTAAAAAATAATTTTGCATTGATGGAAACAAACCAAAACCGGAGAAGAAACTGATGATCAAAGAATAAACTGGACACTGCTAGTACCGTATCAAGAATCCCTGGGCTCAGATACAGAACTAAAGGCAAACTTACTGTAAAAAATGGAAACAGAAATAATATTTAGTGATGGATGTTTCAAAATAAGTTAAATGGATCCAATTAAACTCACTTAATATGATATAAAGGACATGTATGTGGAAGCAAAAAAATACAGCATCATAAAAATTCTTCTTCGAAGTAACCTCTTTCCATATGATAGACATAATGTCCCAAGTACTGCAATTAGTTGGATTCTTCATAATAAACGTTTCCTCTTCAAAGCACTCTCGGTATAACATGATTCCAGAGAGGAAAGCCATCATCAAAATCAAGGCAACTTCATGAAATCCGGCAGTCTGGGGTTTATATCTACAAAAAATAAAAGCAAACCCTACTATAAAGGTCTATGTAAAAGTAAATTCAATAAACCATAAATTAAATCATACGGTAACTCTGAATCAGCCGGAAGCATGTTAAAGCCACCACGAATGTAATCATCATTCAGTAAGAGAAAAAATAAGATAAATACAGTGTGGACGATCGCAGTACAAACAGCTAAAATATGCCATGACTTTGGCTTCCACATGGAGCACCATTCCAATCTCGTATTCATTGGTCCTAAATAATTATACAATTTTTTAAAAAGAATTAAGTCCTTGTAAATAATGTCGTAATCAACGTACTTACCCTTAATCGAGCCTGCCATGAATACCACCATCGAAGTTGCAATTATCAACAAGACTACCGTTCCACCGCTAATTACAGCCGAACGGAAAGTATAGAAGAAGTCGCATAACTGCCAAGCACCATAAAATTTTGGAGGGCAGTACGCCATAGGGAAAAGTGCAGCGTACAAAGTGATAAAGACGAATTGAAGCAATCCTGCCAGCAGTAACGGAATCCAAAGCCGGCCGCCCTTTATCTGTATTTATATAAATTTATATAACATGGTGTAAAACAAAATCAAATATAAAAACAAT
>JAANSO010002348.1:0-13732 GCA_036507315.1 Lepidocyrtus fimetarius
AAGCTTCCCTTTGCCTTCCAGAAATATATTTCCTTTCAACTGAACCTGCAACTTGTTTTTGTAGCAAGTGCATGCACTTTAGGGGTGAAGATAGTTTGAAGGAGCAGGGTGACCCTTTAGAAAAGTATACAGTTCCTCGTAATTGGGTTCGCTTCCCAGTCAACATAAACATTGAGCTAAATAACTGCTCATGCGACCAAAACTGCATGAACGGTTTGATGACCAACAGTACCAGCAGTTTAAGCAACGTACTTACAACTTGGCATGTAGCATTTTACGGAATTCCTATATATCAGATTCGTCAAGTCATGGACTACGGCCAGCTACGATTTCCAGATGAGTACAATGCATGTTATGAAGGCGTTTCAGATTCTGATTCTACTAAGGACGAAAACAACGAGGCTGCTGAGCTCATCTTCTCACCAATGATTCACTATGCATCAATCGATCAATTTGCTACTCCAAAAAAAGGTTATCTTGATGCTAAAACTAAGCAGAGGCATGCCGTTAAAGCTGTCTTGGAACTTTTAGTACAGCCTGGTTCATATAGAACAAACCCAGGAGCACATCCCCTCAACCCAATTGTTTCGCAAACAAGCGCTGGCACCAATATTGCTGACAAGTTTGATTTGGATAAGATAGAATGGTCAACAAAAGAGCAAGGGGCAACTCATGTTGCAGCTCTCTTGTTATGCATCGAAGGCTTTCCCATAACCACCGTTGCGACGGCTTTTGGTCGGGCGTAATTTACATTTTCCTGGTTTGTGTGAGATGAATAATTTTGTTTGAGTAAGTTTTTCTAAAGTTTTTAAAAGTTTTATTCACTTCTTGACATGGAAGATTTGACAAAAATGTAAAGTTGTTTACTCACACAAGAAAAGAACCTCCATTTCAAAAGGCATCATCAAGGTTTGCAAGTGTACTTAATATAACGATAAATGCACACAAATGAAGCGATTCCAGTTTAAGATTATATCATGATGATTAACTTACAGACCTAATTTATTTTGCGATACGGCACATGAGACTGGATTTGATTTTTATTAATTGTTTTATATCTATACGTCATAATACTCTAAGCATGTCTGTACAAGCTGTACATTCCTACGACGTTTCTAATGTCAAGTTAATAATACTACTTTGTTATATCACAATTACAAAACGAGAACTGAATTATGTGTGTATTTCTGCAAAAGTCAATGTACGAAACAAACTTAAATCTTTAGGCTTTTCAGTTCACATATTATGGCTAGTTTGGACTTTCTCAAAGCTTGTATAGCTATTAGCTGCCACAGTTGCTTGAATCTACAGCAATATTTAATTGTTTGCACTTATTCTAGTCAATTTTATAATTTTAGAAAAGAAAGACTAAATAAAAACTATTTAATTCATAAATTGATGAGATGTATTTTCTTCATTAAATGCTACTAATATCAGTTCTTTCATACATGAGTAGGTCGAAAATATGAGCTGCCTTTATTTATTGAATTTGATGAAGTGTTACTGTTACCAGGATTACTTAATGCGTTCCCACCAGACACATTGCTTCCGCCCATAAAATCTGATACTGAACTGGGGCCACTACCATTTGAGCTGTTGTTATTTACTTGATCTCCAAGAGTTCCATTATTAGCATCACTTGAATCATCCGCTGCCAGTGCTGAAATCCCTTTTAACTTTGTCACACCTTTTGTTGAAGAGGATGGTTTAGTATTGTTCAGAAGAAACGATGAAGCTCGGGCAACATCCCAATGAGACATCTCCAAGACGGAAACAACGTGCTCCGTGTTGTTCATCATAAGCGCATCTGGAAGTAGAGCCTTGAGTCGAATTAGTTTAACTGCATGAGCAGCGTCTCCCAAAGTAGCATCCAGGCTCCACTTACAAAGCTCTACAGTTGCCTGAAATACAACGCAACATGTTTCTAGTTAGACTTAAGTTTGGTAATGGCATAATTTTACTCATATGAACTCATGAATGTTTACCGAAGATCCAAGCACTCTCTGAATCGTTTTCATTTTGGTTGGAGTAGCAAAAGTCGAAAATGAATCCACAGAGTTGTTATCCGTATGTGCTGAAGATAGCGTACTATTTATACTTCCAGAATCACTTGATTTTGATATACTACTGCTGATTGAATTTGGCCTGGAGGAGGATGAAGCTGCTTGTGCTACGTTTGACGTAGTTGAACTACTAGAATTGGTCGCAGTTTCCTCTTTTGACGATTTTCTGGATGGGATATTTGGTTGCTTTATGACGGGATCACTGGTTGAAGTTCCAATTATTTTTGCATTACTTGCGGATGAAACATTGGCACCATCAACTTCATTTGACGTGCTGTTTTGAGGCTTTTCTGTTTGAGTGGGTGATGCCACAATCTCAGCATAATTTTGATTGTCTGGCGGCGGTGCCTTTTGATTAACGGGGGTTTCTTCTCCGGCCGTAATTTCCTTTGCTAAGGGATTTTCATACGACATGAATGGATTTCGATTTCTTGGATTTGGCATGATTTTATCGGAGTTATCGCCAATGGGTAGTGTTGATTGAACTGGATTTTGTTCTGTTTTACAATAAATATCTTTTTGTTGACTGGTGCGTGGAGTTGCAATGGGAGGAGTTGGAGCAACATTTTCACTGTCAGCATTAACTTTCCCCGCTTTCTCCTGTACTGTTGGATTAGCTGGAGAAGGAACCGAATCCTGCTCTATTGGAGGAGGTAGCGCTTTGCTGGCTGTAACACTTGACTGACGCTGGGGCTTCGGCGGAGGAGGGGGCGGCATGAGATTTGTGTCCTGAGTTGCGTCACTAAGCGGAATTTTAGCAGGGATCAGAAGAGGATGTTTTCGTTGATGACGAGTAGTGGAAGATGAAAAGGATGAGGTGTTGTATCGAGTACGCTCCCTTGGAGGAAGTGGTAACACGTTGGAAGTGGCTACGGCGGCTTTACTTTGTCGAAGTAGCCGCAGTGGATTGCTATCAACCTCCTCCTCCATATCTTCAATAGCATTTGCGGAAGCAGGACTGGTTGTACAATCATTGTTTAATTTGTCACAACTAGGAAGACTGAGATTTCTTGGACGTGGTTTGATTGTTTGTTGATGATGAGAGTGATTTGTGGCAGTTGAATTTGCGTTTGATGAAGTAGAAGGACACGCGGCAGGCATCGAATGCTGTTTCTGATGATGTGGAGTCAGTGGAGGCTGATGAGTGTGATGAAAGTGCTGGTGATGGGAAGTGGAAGTTGACGGAAAGGCATCAAAATGCATACTGGTATTGCTTGTTGGGGAAGATATTTCGAAAAGCTCAGACTGCTTGGTTGAGCAACTGCTTTTTTCTGGGAAGTGAAAGTTGGATGATTTGTTGTCGTATGACGGGGTCAAAAAGCCTATTGAATTTGTTAATTATTTCAAGTGTAAATTGACATACCCCAAGTAAACTGACTTAAAAAATTGGTAAATAAAAGTAAAAATGAACCAAAAAATAATCTACCTAAACTACAAGTGGTAGGCTTTTCAACAAGCGAATTATAAGCCTCTTTGGCTTCTTCAGTCAGCGTAGACTGCGTAAAAATTAAAATAATTACAACTCAAAAAAATTGTTTAATAAAATAAAAATATAGAATTAGGTACTGTAAATCCAAATATGAACCTGAATATCAGGAATAGATGCAGCTTCTTGAGAATAATTCCTTCTTTCCCGTTCACTTCGACTGGAGCCCAGTATAAACGAAAACTTTCTGCGATGACTTGGTGATGTGGGTGTTCTTGGAGATGAAATATCATCCATTGATGCATTAGTGTGACCATGTTTGCCAGGTCGATCCAAATCTAGCATTGATCTTGATGCAAGTTCGTTTGCTAAATGAATTGCATGATCCAAAGTTCTTCGATCGGAAGATGAAATTGGTTTTACCTAAAATTAGTTTTAATAAACTTTATTAAGAAATTAGTACTTTTAGAAAAGGGAATTTGTGAAGCGTACAGAGCATCTTACCGTAGCAAATTTTTTCTTTGATCGAACCATTTCTCGAAGCTCATTTTTGACATTATGTGCTTCGTCCATGGGATGCTCATGCTGAAGAGCTCCAAACACTTCATCAACAAGACTTGGTCCTCCCAAATCAAATAGATTTCTATATAATTAGCAAATTAATGTTAGGACAATGGATTGTGTAAGATACATTAGATTTTGCACTCGGTTTTGCTTACATCAAATCGTGGACTTTCTAAAGGAGACTGCGATTTTGAGCTCAATGCGGGATTTGACACTCCACCTTCAAGTCTGTGACGCAAATGAGTTCGGTTTCTGACCAGTTCGTTCTCCTCATCCGAAATTTCATGATATTCATGATCGATTTCCATCCGTATTCATTTGGGCTGCAGTTGAAAGTAAAGGAGTTTTGTCAGTGACTTGGAGCTCTGCTATATCTCCCATGGATTTACTTGGTGTTGACATTTGAGATTGATGATGAGAGTGCGCCGACGAAGAAGATCTACTTGATGGAGTGGCTAGCGAATTGGAAGTACTTGCTGTTGGAGTCTCTGCTGCCGAGGCTTGAGAAGAATCTTCCGGCTTGTATGGAGAAACAACTTGGCGCGGAACCCAGCACTTTGACCCCAGAAAGGTTAAATCTCCAAAGAATTGCCCATCAGGACCTACGAGCCGAGACTTGAGAAGAATCTTCCGGCTTGTATGGAGAAACAACTTGGCGCGGAACCCAGCACTTTGACCCCAGAAAGGTTAAATCTCCAAAGAATTGCCCATCAGGACCTACATGTCCAGTATGTTTTAAATCTCCTTGAGGACCACTAATCATGTCAACGCTTAGCCTGCCCTTCCTCATAGAAGATGATCTTGAATCTTTTAAGTTTAAAGAGAAATGGAAGTGAAATTTTTCCGAAAAAGTATGAAACAATAACGATTTATTATTTATTTATTTTTACCATTTCTTTGAAAGGGACTCGGCGTCTTTTGTTTAACGGAGGGTAAACTAGATCCAAGGTAAGTTATGGTATTTCCAGGGTTAAAAAGTCCACTTTTCCCATCTTTAATGACACCTTTCCACAACAATGATCCTGCTTCTTCTGATGATTGTGAGGGTCTTTAGAAAATAGAAAGCATTAATTACATCGTATCTATTGAGTTCTAAGGGAAATGCGAAATTATTTTCATATAGGGCTTACTTTCTTTCCAACACGGTTATGATATCTCCAGCGCAAAACTGCAGATATTCCCTTCTGTCCCTAGTTTCAACTTCACTGTCTCGTATAGCTTGCACTTGTTCGGGCTTGCACTATTTAGATTTTAGAAAGAAAGTACAAGTACGTTAATTGTAAATTATAACTTTTCCATGTGACAGTTTTTTGTATCTGGCTAACCTCTGGTAACAAAGTTAAAAGTTGCGAAAATGTTGGCCGGTTCAACGGCTCGTGTTGCCAACACTTGAGCATTACCCAGTAATAAATTTCATACGGACAGCCTAAAATTGGAATTTAAAAGTTCGTATCACAATGTGCTAAATTATTGCATGCACATAATTGTAAATATATCAGAGTTATAATTATTACAGTCTGGTCTTTCCAGTCTTTGATAGTTTGGTTCGTCAATTGCGTCTAAAATTTGTTGTCCTGTGAGTGCTGCCCATGGCTGAAACCCGTATGAATACATTTCCCACAAAGTAACGCCATATGCCCTGAATTTGGAAATAGGTAATTAAAAATTGAAACATAACATGTATAGATTTTTGGTGCTTTCGTTTACTTACCAAACATCGCTCGCACTTGTAAACCGAAGAAAATTAATGCATTCAGGCGCGCACCAAGCAATTGGAAGTTTCAAGTTTACGTTAAAGTTTGTTTGGTAGTAGTCCTTTCCAACTCCCAGGGCTCTCGAGAGTCCAAAATCAGATATTTTGACTTTATTTCTTGAGAATACCAAAATGTTTCTTGCTGCCAAATCTCTGTAAAAATAATAAAAATCGCAATCGGTTTAATCAAGATGTGTCAAACCCAAACCATTCAAATTTTCCATATCAAATCAGCGTATAAAGTTTCTACCTATGAATTAGCCGCTTTGATTCTAGATACTGCATTCCATCGCATATTTGGAAAGCAAAATCGCTTAATGTCATCACTGTGAGATTGGGTCTCATTGAAGGTTCCTTCAAGCATTCCAAGAGGGATCGAAGAGGTGCCAATTCTGTAACCAGCATCAGTGCAGTTGTGTCGAGCACTACCCCATAGAGCCGGACGACATGTTCGTGATCAACAGAATGCATTATTGCTGCCTCCTTAAGGAACTCCACCGGGTTATTTTCCATCCTCTCTTGACTTAAACATTTTATTGCCACTTGTATCTGGAAAATTTTACAATTTCCGTATTTTTTATGTTTTCTTGAATGAAACATTATAATTATCTTCCAAATATAAGTTTATTTTTATACCCTTTCATTGTCATCCGAAGTCCAAACTCCTTGTTGCACTGTACCGAATTCTCCTGATCCAAGTGTTTTATGAATAACGATACTTTCGGCTTGGATAATGTGCCTTCCAGGAGCAACGCTTCGTGTGGATTTGCTTAGAACATTTCCATTCGTTGTTGACAGCGAAGAAGCAGATGAAGAGCTTTCACCACGAGAAAGCAATTTCTATGTGGAAAAAAGGTTTGCAAATAAAATTGGTTAAGATATTGAGTAAGCACGCACTACATGGTACATATAGGTATTTGCAAATGTGTTAAACCAATAGAATGCTTGTATTTATTTAGGCATATTACTTTTTTCATCTTGGCAAGCACATTAGTTGGGAAATGTTTCTGAAAGAACTTCTTGAGACGACGCATTTCGGGTCAGAGACATGCCAATTTGTTGCAAATCTTCCTCCGAAACATACTTAAGTTGAGCTACATTCTGCACCTGTTGATTTTTGCAATAGATTGACAGTTGAAAGCTGTGTTTATTCTCCACTTTTAACCTTGAAAAAGTAAACATTTAAATATTGTCCAAATTACTTTAAGATCATTCTTTAATGAATTATAATACTGCTGGAGCTCTGCTTCTGCCAAGAACTCATAGAGCCCCGGTCCACTCCACTTGGATGATGCCATGATTAAAGAAGGATAATTGTACACTGTTTTAATAACTACTTAAGCTGCTTATTTCTTTTGAAACGGCAATTGATTTGACTAGAAATCACAATTTGCACAAATCTTCAATCCTTTTCGGAATTGAAAGGTGAAACTTTTTATTTAAGCTTATCTTAATAATTAAACATTTCCTATGACTTTCTTGTCATATGAATAAAAATAAAGGATATTCCATCCAATCTCTGCTGGAAGCCCTTCTTTTCTCAAATGAATAACAAGGCTCCAATAATTCTCTGATTAAGGCTGTGTAAGGCATTTTTCATTCCAATCTTGCTTTGTTGCAAAAGATTTGCTTTCAATTAAGATTACGGCTCATGTAACGCCAAAAACCTATGTGAAACTTCTTTTGTAAAAATATTAAACTATGTCATGTTAATTAATTCAATCTATATACACATCTCTGTAATTTTATAAATCTCTGCTTTTCTTAAACTACTTTTGATCTGGAAGCTCAAACTTGTTTTACTCATGCATATAAAATGGGAATGAGTGCGAGTCAAGTAATGTTTTTGTAATAAAAGAATGGCAAGATATTATAATGATAATTGTTATGCTCGCTATAATCTCTTCTTTTTACTCGTTCTAAGCTCCTCTCGACTCTTCTTGTCTGAAGGAATGCCGTGAGCAAGAGAACAAGCAAAGAATCAAAAGTGGTCAACCAGCAAGCAGTAGTGGTGTGAATTTTCACTCTTCACATTAAAATACTACTACAAAGATGTGTTTAGTATGAGATTAATAAATACAAAAATGTATTGTGTTTGAACAGGAGGAACAGAAAAAGAGTCACATAAATGAGCAGAGCTCCTTTTGTTGTTGTAAAGTAAAATGTTGTTGCGTATTGTGTTCCCTATGTGCCATGTACCACCACCGTCATAACTTCATAGTCACTAATCACAAACCAACAAAAATACTTGCGATATGATACTTAAATACCTATAAGTGCTCGTTTACTCGCAAGGAGAGTATGAGTTTCTAATAAAAAAACTTTTTCCCTTTTTCAGTTTTATTATGTCTTTTGTATGCAGCAAACTCTACATAATCCTATTCTTTCCCAATACCGCATAAAGCACGAAAATAGGGGTTGGTTTCCCTATGACATGATGACTGGTGGATGGAATGCAGCGGCGAGAGAAAGGTTTGACAGGGAAGAAACTGCAATGCATGGGTAAACTTTTTGGATTTGAGATGTTGAAATCCACAATAAAAAGTTACAAAGAAGGGAGCAAAGTCTTAAGATTGTGTGGAGAGGGAAGAGATTTTATTACTGCCGCAGAGAGAGTGGAGTAAACGCCACTGTGGCAGGAATCAAACTGAAAGCTCATGAGAATGAGAGCTTAATAGTTAGAGCAACATGATCATCATCAGCATATCATCATGGCCAACCCTTTAAGTTTTGGGTTTTAGGAAGCAAAGAACAAAAACATGAATGATTCTGTAAAGAGTAAAGTTGTGAAGAAATGAAGATTTTAACGGTGGAGCTTACACATATACAAAGTAAAAAGTAGTTTAAGTAGTAAACTAGAATTCCTTGAAAAATGCGTTTTCATTTATGAAACGGAAAAGTAGTTGGGTCAGAGTAACTCTTTTCTCTTTCTGGATGAAAATCCTTGAGTTTATAAATACGTGACTGACTAATGCTAGTAATAACAAAGTTATAAATATAAAATAACAGAACGTCATCTATCAAGCGTTAACTGCTTAATATGTAAAAAAAAATGATTCTATCTTGCCAGCTAAACAAAAGAACCAAAATGTGAGTCAAAGTTGAAGCTTTCATTATGAGCATTTTACTCTTCACCTAAGACTTCAAGTTAACGAAGCTATTTAAAATGACTGTTTTATGAATTGTGAGAACGTAGATGAGTCCATTTACCATGCCAGAAAACAGCACAAAAAGTGGTAACTAAAATTCACTTCGGTCAAAGTCGGTTCATTCACTAAAAACTGTTCTTTTTAGTCAAATAAAAACGAAAACATTTTTTAATAATCATGCATTGTCTGTCTTGTAAAATAGTCATTCATTACNAACGAAAACATTTTTTAATAATCATGCATTGTCTGTCTTGTAAAATAGTCATTCATTACCTTCATATTTGCATTCAAAACATTGGGATTTTTTACAAGAAAACTCTTTTGAAACCCTTTGAATTTATTTATTACAACTTTGTCTTTTTATGCATGCTCTGATTCGCAGGTATTATTAAGGGATGTGGAAGATGTTTTTAAGCAACCAAACTTATAAGATTGTAAATCAGAAAAAATGATGCATGAAAATCTACTTAGCGTTAGGTGCTTAACATCATTTTAAAATGACTTTTTATTTTGTAAGCCATCCTGATTTGGCTTACTGTTCAAAATGCTTTTGCTTTGCAACTTTAAGTCTGTTTCCTTAATGTGATAAACTAGATTTGCTGATAAAAAAGGATAAGAAAGAGTGATTGCTTTTGACATATATTTTTTACTCTCTAGGCTGTATTTGTCAGAATTTTTCAAATATAAACAGGAGAAGGATTTATCATTTATAGATAAAACATAATAAAAAATAAAATTCATGTTAAGTTTACTTAAGCGAAAGATAAAATAATATGAAAAAGAGATTTTTATTAAATTCACTTTTATTAGATTCTCAAAGGACTGATTATGACAGAAGTTACTTTTTAAACAATATCTTCTTGACAGATAAAAGCACTATTGAAATTCATATTCAGAGTATTTAAATAATACTACAGGAAAGACGAATGTATGTCAAAAAGGATCTGAAAGTTTAATTTTAATCAACGTTGGGGCATTGTGATATAGCTTTGATGGGACCATTTATTCTTCCAAAATAAATACAATGCCGTTCTTCGAGATTTACTTATAAGCAATGAAGCCTACGTAGGTGTATGAAATATAGATGTGGGTTATCACTATCACAATTTTCAGGTTGAAAATCTTTCAACTTGTAAAATAAGAACAAGAAACTGCAATGAACTATGAAACTAAACAAAAACAATTTCAAAGACACTTACAAATAAGTCAAAACAGGGCTCATTAAAATCTTATTTCTGACTTATTTGGAGAAAAGAGAAAATAAAACCTTATAAAAATGGAAGTAGAGCTTTTTTTGAAAGGGAATTTGATTGCAAACATTTTTTTTCACAAAAGCAGGTTTTAATGATCTGTGACAGAAGAATTAATTAAACAAAAATGTTTCACTGTCAAAGCTAAGGCCAACAATTGGTAACGCATTCAATTTCCGTCTTCCAATGTAATTAATCTTAAAATATTGTCGAAATTGTAAAAAGGTAACTCAACTGGCAGAATTTACTTTTTCATTTTGATTATTCGTGTTTAAATCGACAAAATAAAATCTGTAAAATTACTACACACACAGACCCAAATGGGTAAAAAAATAAAAAATATTTCATCTCATTTGTCATTGCCAAAGTTCAAAAACAGAAACTGGCTGAATATTATTGCCTAAACATTGCACCAAAAGGGTTATAGGATTTGATTTAGTGAAGTCTAGAGCCAAACCTAAATATTGTAAAGTAATTTCAAATAGCATAACGTCTAATCATGGACATAGTCATGTGAAAACTATAAAAACACACTGGATTCTTGGTATCAAATGCTTATCTTGTTTTTTTTGTCTTGGCTGATTAAATTCAGCAAAGATGCATCCACGTGTAGAAATAATGGCACAGGTTTACTTTGCACGTTGTGCATAATTCAGCTTTAGTCTTACATTATAGTCTCAAAGAGGATTTTAAGATGTTTGAAACCATCATTTGGAATGAATACATTAGTAATACTCATTGTCAATGCAAAACATTCTTTTGAGAAATGAAAGTTTTGGCAAAAATGTACACACGAATCACAACTATAAAGCCACAAACGTTGATTTCTGCTGTTTTGACTTTTACATGTATGGTTAAAGATCATAATCGTTTTTTCTCTACAATTTCTTAGAAAAACATGGCATTTAGAGGAAGTAAAAGAAATATCTTGACAGAAATGTCTTTTCCAGAAGATGAAGTTCATCTCTACGAGTCTGTATTTTTTTGCATAAACAATAATAAAGAACGATGTTAGCAAGGAATGAGACAGCATATAGCGATTGGCAAAATCTACAAGGAAGTTGTAATGTTGCACATACAACCATCATTCCTATTTTTAGACTTTGTTGTAAATTGCTTTGAAAAAAGTTAAATCCTATTTGAGAAAAGTATAAATATGTAATTTAGAGGGAAAGTGACATGGAAGAAGGTTACAACAGCAGCTGCTACCAGTTATCAAAAGAAGATGAAAAAAATCCGGAAGTGTGGTGATGAAACAAAACTTTATTTGAAATGGAAGAAAATCATTATGACATTAAGTTTCATTAGTATGCGAGTTCACGTAGTTTTTCAAGTTCAGTTTGAAAAATTCTGGATGTCGCGTTTTAATCTGCAAAAATTAATGAAGAAACTTTATGAAATATGTATGACTCGTAGGTTATTTATGAGTAATACGAGACAACCAAATAAATGGGTGATATGAAAGCTTGCGATTTTTAACCTACGGGGAAAGTATTTATTTGGTATCCAAGTATCATGAACCACAACAAAGCTGACTAGCTCGCTCATACGCACTGTATGGATGATGAATGCTGTAGATGTCAAACAGAGTATTAAATTTATTTTTGAAGAAAATAATACATATCCATGTCTAACGAAAGACGCATCGTAGACGCATACCCATGTTTTTCCTAAAGTATTTCCCCCGAATCATCATTTTTCGTTGCAAGAGTTAATCAGATTCTGTTAATTAGGTTTTAGTTAAACTAAACACGAGTGATCAAAATGGGGGATGCAGGATTCATCACTCTTCACAATGAAGCTAGGTCATAAAATTTTACCTGGAAGGGTAACGGTTGGGACGTATGATGGTAAACAGAGTATTCTAACGGCGGCTACTCATGGAGAAAGGGTGAGATGTCTTATCAAATTATTGCAAAAGGTTTGGTCTACCAGACCGATGAATCTTTAAATTATTATTATACTTTGAAGATTTTGTTGGTACCACTAAAACGACCAGCGGGAATCCCAACTGGTAAAACAATCGACGCTCCAAGTGGAGACATTACGTTTTTAAATATTGACCAACCCATAACGTGCATGTCAACAGGTCAAATGACAAAGAATTCGGACCGCAGCCATTTATTTGTGGGCACTCTGTCCAACGTTTTTGGTTATGATGTGGAAAATAATAAAGATTTATTTTTTAAAGAGGTAACCATTAAACATCTTAAGAACATATTTATTATAATCAAGGTCTGCATCCATATTTTTATCTAAAAGATACCTGACGGTGTTAACACAATAGTTACGGGTTCACTTGGTGGTTTGGAAGCTGATAATGATAACCCTATTGCTATTGTTGGTGGCAACTGTACTCTTCAAGGATTTGACGCAGAAGGAAATGATTGCTTCTGGACTGTTACTGGTTAATTAAATATTCACATTATTCTTTACGGCATAATTAGAATTATTTGACATGACCTGGAATATTTTTGTTGTATAATTATATCATAATTTTTGCAGGTGATAATGTTGGAGCAATTGCGTTTCTAGATTTTGATGGGGATGGGCAAAATGAGGTTTAAAAATTAGCAAAAATATTAAATTGCTAATTTAAAATAATTTCCACTTGATTTGATACTTTACCATTTTAATACTTGTTAGATGGTGGTAGGTTCCGATGATTTCGATATTCGAATATTTAAAGGAGATCAAATCATTGGCGAAACATCTGAAACGGATGCTATTTCTGCGCTTGCCCCAATGCATGGAAATGTATTTGCTTATTCTCTAATGAACGGGACTATAGGCGTGTACGAAAAACTACAAAGACTTTGGAGGATTAAAGTAATTTGTTTCATGGCATGTTAATACTGTCTTAAAAGTTTAAAAAGCACGTTTAACAAAAATATTTCAAACTGTTGCAGTCCAAAAACCATGCCATTGCAATCTGTGCGTTTGACTTTGACGGCGACGGAATTCCTGAACTTGTTACTGGCTGGAGTAATGGGAAGCTTGATATTCGAAACATTCGGAACGGAGAAGTTTTATTCAAAGACAATTTCCCTCATCCACTTGCTGGAATTTGCGTTGCAGACATGCAAATGGATGGAAGAATGTTTCTGGTTTGTGTAGATGTGGAAGGAGAAGGTAATTTCAGAGGAAACGAATTCAAAGTCAAAAATCACAGATTTGTTGCCTACATTCTTTAACGATTTATTACATTTATGTCCTTTCATCCACAAACTAAAGAATTTATTTTGCTTAAATACCCATTGAAAAGAAAAGCAATAATAATTTGCTTCCTTCCAGTTCGGATATACCAACCAAGCAGCCACGACGGAAGGATTTTGTACATTTCCCCAAATGTTGAACAAGAAGCGATTCGAGAGCTAAGCGTAAAGAAGCATCATTTACTTCTTGAACTAAAAAATTATGACGCATCTAACGCGTCGCTTGCAAGTACGAGCGGTGCAAATAACAGTGGAGGCGGGTCAATCACCGCTAAACGGCTTTTGATGCGGGGAACATCTTCGGCTAACAAG
>JAANSO010002349.1:0-13730 GCA_036507315.1 Lepidocyrtus fimetarius
TCATCCTTGGAGTTTTCCAGAAAAGCCATGGCAACGTCTTCACATCGATTTAGCTGGTCCATTTCACAGCAACATGTGGCTTATTGTAGTGGATGCATTTTCCAAATGGCCAGAAGTTATCCAGCTTGGAAATGACACCACTTCATCGAAAATCATTCGTCATCTTCGTGAAATTGTCAGCAGATTTGGGCTCCCGGACACCATCGTATTCGACAATGGACCACAATTCATCTCCGAGGAGTTCGAGGAATTCTGCAAAAACAATGGAATCCGTCACACAACCAGTAGTGTGTACCATCCACGTTCAAACGGGGAAGCAGAAAGATTTGTCCGCACCTTTAAAAGTGCCCTTATCAGCAAGGAATGTCAGCAAAATCTTCATCTGTCCCTTTGTGACTTCCTGCTGAACTACCGTATCACTCCCCATGCTACAACAGGAGTTTCGCCGTCTGAAATGCTCCTTAAAAAGCGTCCTAAAACACTTTTGGACCTACTACGACCAGATCCAGTCACCACAGCCCGTCAGACTCAAGAAAAGCAGCTTGAGTATCAACCTCCTAACAAGCTACGTGAATTTAGCTCCGGTCAAGCCGTCTGGTTTCGCCCATTCTCCAGAAACCTCCCAAATTGGTGTTTGGGGCAAGTGGAGAAACAGTTAGGACCCCTTACTTACCTTATCATCTCCGAAGGACGCATATATAAGCGTCACATCGATCACATTTTGGATGGTGAAATTGTCCAGCAGCAGTCATCACCTAAATCATCACCAGTCCAAGAAGAAGTTTCAATGGAAATCCCAGTGGAGTCTAGTTCCAGCCTCCACACACACCGTTACCCAGTTCGAGATCGTCATCCTCCCCAATTTTACCGGCCTTGAAGATAAAGGGGGAAGGAATGCAGTGTCCTATGCACGTCTCAACTTAAAGTCATAGAGCGAACCCCTCGCTCCTTTTACAATAACACCAACCATGCAGGTTGGCTTCCTTTTGTTATTACGGGATCATTGATTCATTGAAAATAAAGGGGGAAGGAATGCAGTGTCCTGTACATTCTACAACATAAAGTCATAGAGTGAGCCCCTCGCTCCTTTTACAATATTATCAGCCATGCAGTGTGGGCTTCTCTTTTATCTTTACGGGAACATTGATTCCCTCTGATTCAGCTTTCGTCATTGCCATCAGCAAGACTTACTTTTATCGTCATTGTCACAATTCCTTTTCTGTCTTGGAATAAAAACTTAATTAATAATTAAAACTTAATTATTGTGTCTCCGTTTGTATTTATTTATCCTAAATACATAACAGTCTCCTCGTTAAGAACGAGAGACTCCACAAAAACAACAGAAATTACTGCACAAATGATTTCTCCCTGTTGAAGTTATTGCACAAGAGTATCTCGTGTCATCTGCGTCTACTGTGTAAAAAATGCTCCCATCTCTCTATTGCTAGTCCGCCTCATCATAAATTCAATATTTACGTCGCTCATATCCAAATATGTACACAAATTGACATCGGGAATACTGGTAGGAGAGACTATCAGAGGAGCTAATTCAACTTAAACATATTCACAAATGCTATAACAAAATCATATTTACACAGAGGTATGGAGATAATATCTTGCTTTCAGCTTCAATCATCGTCATTAGAGAAAAGATCGTTGTTGTTCTTAAATCCTTATCTTCTTCTACCTATTTTTTAGAAAAAGATCTGCATAGGAGATCACAATTTTATAGAGGAAGACAAAAATCAAGTAGAAGAAATGATCTGCATAACAATACTGTAATGACATGTGTTTATCCCTCACTAATCTTTTTTTTTCTCCTCTTCATCATCTTTTAATGTTATTTTTTCACCACACCTGTGCATTTCAATAAAATGAAGAGCTGGAAAGAAAACTGTCAAAAATGCCATCATTCGTCTTCTTCAGCATAGTTTATATGTGGGCTTCGGTGGAATAAGCTTGGATGACATCGCGTCGGTAGTGATACTTATGTCTCCAGTCTCATACTAGATGAAAAAAGTTTGTTCACCACACCTTCTAAATTTTAAAATTGAGCGTTTGCATACTAATTAATCATCACCTTGATTAACGCCAATTTGTTTTTCGAGAGTGATGAATAAAATTACAAATTTAGATTTATTTCATGTACTGTTTCTTTCAATGAAAATAATAAAAATGGTCAATATAGCAACAAATTAGTAAATCAAGTATTTGAATCGTTCAGTGCAAATTATTTTAATTTTTTATGCTTTACTGTAGCTAAAATATATACAAGAAATGCTCAATCCAACTTAAAGAAAGGTAAGTTCGACAAGAACTAAATCAACCATGCCAAATCTGATTCAATTTTGTATCGCAATCACAGTCACGTCTCCCGCATCAAACCTTTTTTATTCAGACGCAAGCCAAAATTACTGTTTTGTAAGATAATTTTTATAAATTGGTAATAGCCAAGCTAATCAGTACTTTATCTCTCAAGCACATTCCATTTCTAAAAGGAAAGAAAGACAATGATTTTGATGTTGATAGTAAGCCAGACGTTATGATGAGGAAAGGATTTGAGATTTAAAAGGAAAAGGAGACAAGGCACAATCTGTCGTGTCATTATGCCTTTCTCAGGTGAAAAACCTATGCGAAATGATTTTCCTCAGTTCAAAGAGAAAAGGAAATGATTTTAAAAATTATACGTGGTTATTGGTTTGAAGAATTAGATTAGATTTTTTTGTTGGATATTACTAACGAGGCCAGCTTTCAGTGATCTACTTTTAGGTTTTTATTTTAAAATAAATTTTATTAGTTTCGGCATCGTTCCAAACAATCCTCAACTTTAGCAAAAACACTTCATTTTCAGCTGTGTTTTTGCACTTGTGCTGCGTGTTTTCCACAACATCACAACTTCGTAAGAACAACCCACACACCTTAATAGAAAGATGACGACAAGTTCAGAGGATCTTCTGATCATCACCACCTTTACCCGCGGCCAGACAGAAAAAAGTTGTCCTTAAGAGCTAGTCAGGACAGTAATTCTTTGAAGAAAATATGGAACATGGATATGCGTGCGTGTTTGTGATATAAACTGACGATAATTCCATTTTAAAACATTTTTGCAAATGACCGTGAAAAACAAATTGACATATGATTCTTTCCGTTTTCTTGTCGGAGCTGTTGAAAATATGTATCACCTTTCGTTGCACAAGTTATGTAATTGCAATTGGCAAATATCTTAAAAACTTTTCTACTTTTGACCTTCCCGGATTTTGAGTGTCTCAAAAGCAAAGTTTGCTGAGATATCCGCCTGTACATTTTATTCAAAAAATAATTTTGAACTCGTCCATGAATTGAAAGGAGAATAAAAATGAATGAGAAGACCTCGTCAGAGATCATGGCATTGGGAACTTTAAAATGAGAAGCCTATTTTTGTGAGATATTTTTAATAATTTTTGTGCGTTTTTTTAATGACAATTCCAGTTTTCTCATATGAAGTTCAAATTCACACAATTTGAATCCCTTTACGTTTTTCTCATGAAATTTCTTGCTAGAAACATGGTAGATTTTGCTATGAACAGATTGCAAATAATGAGATGTGTGAAAAATGCAAAATTCCTCAATGGTCTTTTGGCTATTTTTATTTTCCTTTTTCGTTGTGTTAAATATCTGAAGTGAAAAGAGTGAAAACGTCAAAGAGTTGGACTAGATGTGAACAACGGAATGATTCACTGGGTGAACATTTTCCTTTTTCATTTGTGCATTCAGATTTTTTACTTTCTCTTGTTTCAGGTATTTTAACTAGTGCTTTGACAGATACGGGAAAAGATAACTCTTTTCCTTTTCTAACTCCAGTACATTGCATTGTAATTGGTTACAAAAAATTAGCATTTACAAAATTGGCGACATACAAAATGATTTATTAATTCCAATTTTAGTAAATGTAGGTTTCATCCACAGAGACATCTATATTTGAAAAATTCCAATATTAATGTCAAAGATTAAATAAAAATTAAAAATTAAATTTCACTTTCTTGGTTCCTTCGTTGAAAATTACGCAATAATAAATGTGACAAATACGTAGATCTTACTGTTTGCTATAAGACGATTTATACAAGAAAAGCTATTCACCAATGAATTGCTGAAACTTGAATTGTTCTGTTTTATTTTTACAGGCTGTTTGTCATAATATAGACATTAAAAATGACATACTTTTAAGTTTTAGACAGCTTTTAATGCTTAAACACCTTCAGTGTTTTATATATCTCAGATTGAAGACGGTCCTGTATATGATTTCGATGATCTGTCGGAAGGAATATTCTTACAATTTTCGTACACGTTTTTAGAATAAATGACAGCGAGGTCCAGTTTTCCCCTATGAAGTCCAAATTTACAATTTGAATCCCTTTACGTTTTTTCAGGATATTCCTGAAAATAAATTCACTAGATTCTGCTTGTCCGTGTGTTGTCTCGTTTAATTTTACTTTCTCGTTGGGATTTCAGAGTGAAAACATTGAAAATAGACTAGACATTTCATTTGTCCATGCACTTTGTTCTTTTTTGTTTCGGTTAAATTCGGTTATTTTAACAAGTGCATTGACAGATAAGGAAATTCTTTTCCTTTTATAACTCCTGCACAGTACATTGCATTGTAATTGGTTGCAAAAATTTAGCATTTACAAAATTGGCGACATAAAAATGATTTAATTAATTTCCAATTTTAAATTGTGTAGATAAATTCTGGTAGCTCATGACAAGTTCTTGTGATAGTGGCAAATATTGTATAAAAATTAATACTCAATTTCAATTTAAGTTAACTTGCAATTATAAAAGCGTCAAATACATTGAACTTGCAATCTGCAGTAAGAAGTTTACAAGTACGAACCGTTTTCATCTCTGAAATGCTAAAACTTGAACTGTTCTGCTTTATTTTAATCGACTCCTTGTCATGATACAGATTTTAAATGAAATATTGCCTACTTTCAAGTTTTTGACAGCTTTCAATGCTTTGTAAAGACCTACAGTGTTCTTAATAATTAAACAAACCTATTGAATATTTTTGATCACTGGCCGTTATTACGAGAGCTTGTGTAAGTACTAAAAATATATTTCACCAAGATAAATGAACACACCTATGCCTTTTTAAAACTAGACAATTTCCTAAGGTAAAAGTTCGGATAAAATTGAGAATTTCTGCATTTTCTTAATGAATAATTTAATTAAATATTGGATGTTTGTTAACTTGAAAACACGTTTCTTGCAATCCCCTTTTCCTTTCGATTGAAAATTGTCAATACTGGAATGTCTGCTCGATGACGAGTTTTGGTATTTTCTACTGTCCTCATTAGAAAGATAATGCATAATTTAGAAGAAAATAGAAAGGAGCACTTACTTTTTATTGAAGACGCTCACTCGGCAAACATTCTTTCACTTGTGAGGAGAAAGTAAAATGAAATTTTGATTCTTTACTGTCCTCCAATTTCGGAATGCTATTAAAAGAGAAAGTATTGAAAAGAGCAGTGTCCAATCCATACGGTCGCAAACAACACTTCTCTAATTACACTTGTACACACGGGTTTGTCATTTATTGTCTAGTAACCACCACTTGCCGATTATCATTGTAACTTTCAAAGGAGTTTTAAGTTCTAAGCGCGTGCCAGCAATTGCAAAGCTGTCGCAGTTGATGTCGCAGGAGCTTTGGCAGTTGCATACTATCCACCATAAAAATTGACACTTTCCCCCCTATTTTTGTCCCGATTAAATAACGTGTTAATAAAATTGATTTTAGGAAGCGCCACAATGACAGGAGAATGCAATGAACTTGTCTAAAAAATTAATCAATAACTTCTTTATAATTATTTTTGCATGGTCAAACAACAAAATAAGGCTGGACCCACAGTTTAAAGATGAAAATGATGAGCATCTACTTCATTCAAAACCATGTACCTCATCTTTGTAATCTTTATCATGTCAAAAATTCAATTTTCAACCCTATTTCATTTTAAAAAACCCACATAGTGGGGTGTGCAGCGGTTGTCAGAACATACAAAGGCCAGAAGGTGCAATTAGGGTTGCCGTGAATATGAATATTACGTGAATATATTCATATAAAGATTCACGTAAGAAAAATATTCATATTCACGTTCATATTCACATAAGCTTTAAATGAATATGAACATGAATATTATTCATTTATTCCAAATTGGTCGAAAAAATATATTCTTTAAAGGCGACAAAGTAACATCATAAACGGTGACCTTCAAATTAAAAACTAAATGACAATTTTTAAGGTATTTTAATGCGTAGAATAATTTGGTGGAATTAATTTTTGTCAACGCTTTTAAATAAGTGTAGAAATTCTACTTTTTATCTTAAAATTAAAGTTTAGGGCAATTGCTGAGTGAATTGGCAAAAATGAAGGCCACCGGTCAATTCTACCCAATATTTTACACTAGAAAAACTATTTTTAAATTAGATTAGAGAGTTACCAAAGTTGGACTCCCCTTGTATATTTGAGGAAACTAAGATTTTGAAAAATATTCATATTCATATTCATTTAAGGCTTATGTGAATAGGAATATGAATATGAACATAATAGGTGAATAAAAGGAATATGAATATTCATTTATTCATTTAGCTGTTTTTGGCAACCCTAGGTGCAATAACAAAACAGCAGTTAAACTTTTTCATATGAGTCAGATGTAAATGTAAACAACAGTTTTTTATTTCATGTCAATTCTAGGGTTGCATGATGCAATTTTTCCAAAGAAAAAACTAAATCTTTATTCAAATAAATAAATGTAAATAGAAAAGAGATTTTGCTACTCCACATGATCTCAACTCGCCAAAGCAGAAAAACCCGTAAAAAGTAAGCTATATGTCGTTTCTTCCTACACTGGATGAATCAACCGATTTCTTGGTGGAAGGTGTATCTATTTTTAATTTGCCTCCGACAAAATATTTACAAATATGTCAATTTGCCTTTAGTAGTAGATGTGTCTTCTTCTATCAAATTAACTTGTGATGCGAAAAAATAATAGCATTTCTATTTTAAATTGCCATTTTCTGATAATATTTAACAAAAAATATTTTTTAAATACATGCGACATTTAAATTGCAAAGTAATGATATTTAGCATCCATTTTTCAACGATAAATTTTAATTTTTTACAAGCTTATTGAAATGGAATAATTCATTCAAGAATTTTGCAATTAACAAAGCCAGATTGTTTCGTAATCCAAGTGTATAAGTAAACTTTGTGCTCATTTTGTACCTCATGAATAATGGTAAGCAAAATTGGTTTTGCAGATTTAATTGGAAAGAACAAGTACTTTTCAAGGAATCATTGCAAATATTTCCAAAATACGTATCATCTCTATTTGATGTTTCTTTCGCATCTGTTCAATTTTTATTAGACTCGGAAATCATATTAGCCCCATCAGTTTCAATATTTAGAAACATTAGATTCCCATTAAGATTACGTAATGATGACAGCTTGTGTTAAGGAAAAGCATAATCTGCAAAATAGCAGGCAAAAGTAAAAAGAAAAAATTGGTGATTAGTTTGGTTATAGCTTGATTTTTGTGCTGAGTAAGTTGTTTCTGAGTTTATATAAGAGCGATTCAATATTGAAATAGAGAGTGACAACTGCTTTGGATTAGAACGGAGAAGTAAAATGTTTCAATTTTTGTTTACTTTGCGAAAGGAGCCGAGCATGATACACATTTTTATTTAAAAGATAAGGAAGTAAAAAAGCCAAAATATAAACCAAACAGAATTTGTTTGGTAACTTAATCAGCCATTATCAGCTTTTAAGATTGCATATTTTTGAAATTACTAATTTTAATCATTTACCTAGCTACAATCGGACAACGAGGAAGATGGATCTGTAAACTTGGGAAGATACAAACTTTTAAAAACCGTTTTTGGCGTTTTTCTTTAATTTTCAATTTTAAAACTTTTTCATTATGGTTTATTCACTTGAATAAACTTTAGCAAATCTCGACCATTTCCCTCATCCGGAATCAAAACATCAAAACAAGGTTTGCAAATTTGAATATTTACTACACAACATAATTATATTTGCAATGAATAAATTCATAAGTGTTTCTTGGTATTGGTAAAAATTGCAAAGATTTGTAGTCAATTATTTCCACAGCTATGAAAATGGTAATTAATGTTTAAAATCCATCCACTTTGGCTACGAATGCTTATAATTTCATAACTCAATCTCTCAATTATATTTCTGCTTACTCTACCAAACATTTCTATTCAGCTTTGCCGCTATCAACCTGCATATAATTTTTGTAGGTGAGGTAAATACTAATTTTGTTGATTGTGTTGTGGTGGCCAACATTTCTCTTTTTTATAGCGAAGAACCAGTAAAAATTTTACTGTGCTTTACCTGAAGCTTTTCCCATTAATGAAACATTAAGCTAATTACAAAAAGGACAGAGGATTTCAAGTTTTCCCTGCAGTGATACATTTTTTAAAAAGGAGTAGAAAGCTTCAGTAAAAAGTGAAAGAAGGGAGCTGGAAGGGATTAAAAGAGTGTAATGGTGCGAGACTTATCAAGAGTTTGAGTTGAGTACACAAAAGCGTAAAAACCCAGTAAATTATTTGCTTTCCTTTTTTGCACCAGGTTTGAAAAGAGCCGGTTTAAAAATTAGCGAGGGAAGTTAAACGGTAAAATCGTGTTTATTTTATTTGTTTCAAACAGATTAATAAAGATTCAAGCACTTTAAACAAAGCTTTTAAAAATTATTTTCATTTCGAAGCACTAAAGCGCCAAATTTATTATAAAATTGTTTTTTATTTGAATAAGAATGACAGATTTCCAATGTATTATATAGATTTTGAAAAGATCAATTAAAATTGCAAAATTCGATAAGTTATTTAAAACATTGCACGAGGATGATAAAAAATGTATTACCTTTTGTTTCACAACTTATGTCATTGCAATTGACAAGATTTTCAAAACTTTTTGTACTTTCGACCTTCCAATTACTTTTCAAACGGATTTTGTTTGAGTGTTTCAAAAGCACAGTTTGCTGAGATATCCACATGTACAATTTATTCAAAAGATTTTTTGAACTCGTCCGTGAAACAAAGGAAAATGAAAATTAATGAATGAGAAGACCTTGTCAGAGAACATGGCACTGGGAACTTTACAGTGAACACCAACTTCTCTGACATATTTTTACAATTTTTGTACGTTTTATAAATGACAGATCCAGTTTTCTCCTCCGAAGTCCAAATTCACGCAATTTGAATCCCTTTATGTTTTTTATAGGATATTCTTGCAATAAATATTATAGATATATCAGACAGCACTGATGAATACAGGCCTTTTCAACGGCTAACGGTATTTCGTCTCGTTTTATTTTTCATTCTCGTTAGGTTAAATTTTTGCAAAGAAAATAGCAAAAACGTCGTAGAGTTGGATTATAGACGTGAACAATGGAACGGTTCACCGCGTGAACATTTTTCTTTTCATCTGTCCATGCAGTGTTTTTCACTTTCCCTTATTTCAGTTATTTTAAAAAGTGTATTCACCGATAAGAGAAAGGACGATTCTTTTCCTTTTCTAACGCCAGTAGCATCCAATGCATTGTAATTGATTACAAAAATTTAGCATTTACAAAATTGACGACATAAAAAATGATTTAATTATTCCCATTTTGAATCAATGTAGATTTTGAAATATTTGTAAAGCTTCAATATTAGTGTCCATTGTTAAATAAGAATTAACAATTAACTTTGCTATATTTTATTTTCTTTTATTGAAAATTACTCAATAATAAAGGTGACAAATTAAACTTGATTCTGCTGTTCTGCAGTACAGTTCAATGCATTGTAATTGGTTACACAAATTCTGTATTTATTAAATTGGCGACATAAAAAATGATTTAATTAATTCCCAATTCGAGTTAACGTAGATGTCATGGTAGAAGGGAAAATTCTAGTGATTAGGGTCAAGCATGAAATAATTAAATTAGTAAATTTAAATAAATTAGACGCAATAACAAAGGCGACAAATTTGCATTGAATCTACCCTTACTTTATCTGTTGTAAGCGGGTTTTAAAATGAATCTTTTCATTCAATAAATTGCAAAAACTTGAACTGTCCTGTAGTATTTTTATCAACTGTCTGTCGTAATACAGATTTTAAATGAAATATTGCCTACTTTCAAGTTTTTGACAGCTTTCAATGCTCTATAAACACCTGCAGTGTTTTATCTATCACAAATTGAAAACGGTCCTGCATATGATTTCAGAAGATATCACAATCTGCCGGAAGGTATCAAAGCTTTAAGCTCTGCTGGTGTGAAAACGAAAACAAGAAAGTGTTGTCAACGACATGATTTACATACCTGCCTTGTCCATTCAATTCAATGTTTGACTTGAATTTCAAGACAGGACCCAATTTTTAATTCAGGGCGATCAAAATTGTCACCAAAATGCATTCTTTTTAAATCAATTTATCATTGCCATTCACGAGAATAGCTGCAAGACATGTTTGCTCTGTCAAACTCTCACCTTTTAAAAATGATTAAACTGGATTTCCTTAAACTTATTTCAATATTGTTGAGTAGTGCATGTTATTACGACACAACTTGTGCAAGCTAAAAATGAATCATGTTATGTTTGTTTCACTTTGAATGACCACACAACCCCAACCGTGGTTTAGACAATTTTGTAAGGTGCAAGTTCAAATAAAATTGCGAATTTCAGCATTTTCCTAATGAATAATTTAATTAAGTATCGGACGTTTGGTAACTTGAAAACACGTTTTATGCACTTCCCTTTTTTCGATCCAAAGATGCCAATGCTGGAATGCCTGCTCGATGACAAGTTGTGCTATTTTCTGCTCTTTCCTCCTTACTAAGATAATGCATAATTTAGAAGGAAATAAAATGAGCACTTACTTTTCATTGAAGCAGACATGCAAGGGGGGTTTTATTAGTGGGCATGGGTAGTGCCTTTTCCCGGGTATTACCCACTGCCCACCCACCCCTAAAACAGGTGGGGAATAATGTAAAAGTGGGTTATAATAAATATGCATATATATAACATTACTCATTGAGTTTCTCAGGTTTCGCATGTATAGCGAGGGTTAATTCTTTTTAAAAGAATATTTTCATCAAGTCAGCTTGCATCTTTTCCATCATATTATGCACATTTTACATATGGAAAACTTCATCAATTGTTAAAGTTATATTCGTCTGCGGTAAATTTATTTAATAACATATTTTAAAGGTTAATTCTAATTGTGCAGTAAATATCAAAACAAACTAAATATGGATGAGAGTAACTTTGAAGCAGAGCTCAAGGTAATTTTTATTTAGAATATTTTAATTTTAATTTAAATGGCGGTACTGACTCTCGTCTCGACACGCCACTTAATATTCAATATGTACAAATTAATTAACTTTGTAAATTTAATGACTCTTTTGTTTACAGGAATTTTTCGTGACCTACGCCAGACGCACTTGCTGGGAAAATCGAAGAGACATATTGCAGTCCTTAATAAGAATGTTATTTAAAAGTAATGTAAAGAAAATTCAAGGGATGGCAGCCAAAATGAAGACCAAAAACAAGTTTTGCACTGCAGAAACCAGGGAATTTCGGAACCCGGATGAAGAACTGTGGACAGAACTGGAGCAATCGGTAATACAATTTAGCTGTTATTATTGAACACATTTTTATTATTGATTGTTAATTATATTGATTAGTTGAAAATTTGTTTTTCAGAAAGAGTTTTTGGATATGGCCTGGAGACTAGATGATCCAGAACTGATGGGTTTAATCAAGCAGATGCTACTAACATGTCGTAAGGAAGAGCTTCAAATAGTGAAATCGACTTTAACATATCATGCACGGGAAAGAGACTCCAGAGTAGTGTCGAGACGCAAGTCAGTACCTGCTCTGGAGAAGGAGGCCGAGTCCCCCAAGGGAAATGAACTCAGCCCAGGAAAGAAAGCAGAAGAACTTGTTCAACATCCTGGAACATCTTCAAAGATAACTCAGTCATTGCTACCGGTAGAACCAGTTCTTAAACTAGTCGGTTGGTGGACACGATTTGGGAGCAACATTGTATCTATGGACTGCGAAATGATATCGATTAAAGTTGGAATAAAGGCGAATGGAAGACCTGTTTGTATCAATCGAGTAGCAACAATATCTGTAGTCGACTGGAACATGCAGGAAATCTACAGCCGAGTTTTAAAACATGATCCAGCACAAATTCATATGACATTACCGCAGCTCAAAATCACTGGGTTCACAAATTTAAACATGTTTCGCGATGGAGTTGATCTCGCTGTTGTCCAGGAAGAACTTGAAAGTCTTTTTCAAGATAAACTGGTAATAGTTGCAGGAGGCGGATCAGATTTTGATGCACTACAATTGCAGAAAGTGGACAATTCTTTTGATATTCAGAGCTATTGGAAAGATGCAACCGAGAGACCATATGCACTTAAATATTTAGTGAAGCATTATTATGGTATAAATTTTCAATCTGGAATTCATGATGCTAAAACTGATGCCGTATATACTTTAAAGTTATTTAAAGAACATTATATAACAGAAAAGTTAACAGATGATGCAGAAAAACAAACTTCTAAAAAACGATTTGATATTCCAAGAAAATTGTAAGTTGTAATGACATAGTTTATTTAATAAAAACTTTCTGGTACTGACTTACGTCTCGACACAGTCCGTTTTGCTATTACAATTACTATTTGCATACTTAATAATTCCAAAATCATACAATAACATTAATAGAATAAGTATAATATAGGTTTTAATCTCCATCACTAATCCAATCAACCTCATCATCACAGGGAACATCTTCATTTCCATAGTGACGATAAATAACACAAAGTTTGGAAGCCTTAGGAATGCCAAGCCGCATTCTACGCACAGTTAAAATGTTTCCAAGAGTAGAGAAATGACGCTCAATGTCCGCGGAGCCGGCTGGTAGCTGCATCAATTTTGTTGAAAACTTGGCCACATGTTTCGTAATTTTATCCTGAGATTGTTGAGATGACCACCAAACTTCAGCAGCGCAACTTTCCAGGACTTCCTTGGTAAAGAATTCTTTTGGAAAGTAGTCATCGTTTTCTTCTTTCAACTGGGCTGCTATAATGACTAGCATAGGACTTTCCTTGGCTAGAAACTCATTTCCAATATCTTTTTCAGTTTGAAGCAACCCATTTCCTAAAGAATGTAATAATTAACCTCACGTAAATCCTATATACTAATTGAGGTACTGACTTTCGTCACGACACTCTATCAGTGTAAAACAATAATGTTTTTATATACTACAAATAAATTTTAAAAATACCTCTATATACAGGATGCAACATGTATGCTCCAATTCCAACTGGCTGCATTGCACAATTAAACTGTTTCATGAAATAAGCTTGCTCAGCCGCGGTTTGAATCACCAAGTTGTCCCGAAGTTTTATCCATTCACGAACACCGTCAGCCAACGTAGCGCCTTGTTTTTGTACCTGTAACAAATAAAATTAATTTTAAATATTAAACAATTTTTCACACGTGTCGCGACGAAAGTCAGAACCGTGTGTTACCTTGTCAAGAGCAATTTGAACCGGTTTAAGGTAGTCCATAGTTTTTCTAACGTCTTCGTAAAACCCAGAGTCGTTTAATATTTCTTTCACTTCATCAGAAACAATGTTGGAGTTCCGGGAGACATTCAGCATTTTAGTGTGATTGGTAAT
>JAANSO010002350.1:0-13729 GCA_036507315.1 Lepidocyrtus fimetarius
TGGCTTTTATGCTATCATTATCAGTTATTATGAGAAACATTAAAAGGCGAGAATAGCAAAAACTGAAAAATGTTTATTTTAACTGTTCATCTGAAAAGATGTTCAGAAGATAAATACGCATCAACAAACTTTCATAATACTATAAATAATTACGTAAATATTGTTTACATAAGAGAATTTTTTGTGTATTAAATAATTTTCAATGAGACCGTGCAGTAAACATCATCAAAATTCACGTGAATTTTCCAGATCAGTGTACTCTAAAAATTGTAACTATCAGAATTATCATTTTCTTCATCCCATAGCTTCCTCTCAAGTCGATTTTCCCGATCATGGCAAAACCCGTAGGCAGTACAGTGTCTTTCCCGAGCACATTCACAATTGTTTCTACATCTGTGAGTCCAATGCTCCTAAGTAATCGAAAAAAAATCACGAATATAAGGGCAAAAAAGCAATAACTAAATGATTAATAAGTGATCAAATTAATTAAAAACTTGTAATCAGAAGTTGTATAAACACGTGAAGGTTCTTTTCCTCTCACCTGATAACGACATGCTTGTCTCCTAAACAGTTTATGAGGAGAATGAATCAGGATGGATCCGTTGTTTTTTATAGCAGTCGCCTTGTTTACGTCAATTACATCCGATTCCGTAGCATTTTTATTGGCAACAACAGCCTCTGACCGGGAATACGATGAACGGGATACGGATGATTTTACGTAATCATTATTATTTGCAAAAACCAAGGTCCATAGAACTGTACTGCTTACAATGATGAGAAATGGAAAGAGGAAGGACGAACTCGATGACCTCATTCTGATAATGAATTGGAATGCGAATTCCAGCCAAATAACACTTGCTTACGTTGGCAAAAACCGGAATAAAAAATGCAGTTCAAAAGTGTTATCAACGAATTTTCAACGAACTACTCTCAACTGTGAGAATATTGATTAGAGAAAGTGAATTATAATTACTTTTTTTATTCTATTGAACTAATTTGTAATAAATTTATAAAACTCATATGAATTTGAGCAGGGTTAGATATTTAAAGGAAAACAAATTCGTAGTGTTAGTTTGCATTGAATGAAATTGTACTTATCATTGCTTTTCCAAAATTTGTGGTTTTCCTTGACAAATTCATTACTCGTATAAGGATGCATTTGGGTTGTCCACATCCATGCATTTTAGTCTTCCAAGTTAAAAATTCCAGTCATCATAGTTATAATTACATATTTACAAATACTTTGTCGAATTGTCAAGTTAAAATTTTAATTAGTACTTGGTCTATCACGTTACATATGCTAATATCACGAGAAATTGTAATTATAAGTCAACGCTTTGTTAGAATTTGAACAGGAAATCAGTTATTAAACATTGTAACTCTTGTCCTAAGCCACTATGCAAGGAAAAGTTGTCATAAAACATAAAAGTTATCAGTAAGGTAATTATAGAGAAGTCAAAGTTTTATTTTATGTAAGGAATGGGCAAAAAAACTGCAGGAGGAAATTCAAAATAGTTTTTTGCTTGTGCATATAAAATCTTCCTTGACTTTCTGACTGGTAAATCATTGCCTTTGTTTCAATCCCATAATTATCATTGCAGAAAGCAGCGTCTATGCATACAAAACTGCATTGCGCTGCCAACAACCATTCAATCAAATCAAGATTGAACCAAAAAAGAAAGAACTGCTTCTGTACATGCAATACAATGCAGTTTAGTTATTTAATCCAATAGTTTCATGTTTGCGTCTCACCGAATGTTTTTTCAGCCTTTATCTCAAAACATGTGCTTCAAATCACCCGGACTCATTGTAAATCATAATAAAATACGGTTCTTTGCTTTCTCCTCATTTCTTTTGCCGTCAACAAAGCATCCAAGCTTTAATTAACAACGTATATAATTCTGAGAGAGAAAGGCAATAAAAATATGCAGATTACTTCCTCTCGTTGTTTCTTATGTAGTTTTTGTTTCGCATTTCAACATAATCAGAAAACAAGAAAATGCGATAAGGGCAAGGTTTAACTGCCCTGTGCCCACTTTTATCCAAACCTATTTCCTTCCGTGCATTCCTACAAGCATTCCAACACGTGTTTCTACGTTCCTCCGTCCTGCTCACGAGTTCCTGTTATCAAAATTCAAGAGGGACTAATCCAGCTTTGCCTGCTCCAGTTCTTCCCTACTTCAAAACCCTAAACTCAACTCGAGAGTTCATAAAAGAATGATGAACTATGTCATTAATTAGTTCCGAGTAGTTTCCCGGCCTCCCTTTTCTCCACTCGCAATGTAAGGAATGAAGAGAATCGTAGTTTTGTTGTTACGTCATCTTCACATTCCAACATCTACTCAACAATCAACTTCAAGCCAACCTCGACCATTGAGGTAGTAGTACTAGGCTGTACTTTTTCCGGTCAACAGCTCTTAAGAGAACTCTCATTAAACAACACACGCTTCAAGTTGTTCTAGACCAAGTTAAGTTTGGACAAAGAGGTACCTACAAGTCGAGACTTAATGCTGGATTTGTCCTTTTAACTATTAATGCTTCTTCTTCCAAACTTGCTGCCTTTTTCAGTCCAAAGTAAGTAGCCTTCACCTTTTAGTATGTTTAGATGCCTTCTTCAACCCACCTACCTACGCAAATAAAAGTAAGGAGTTGTTATTACAATGGTAGTGAGTGGCGATTTATCAGGATATAAGTTGATTAGGATTGTTATTATGAAAGAAATGGACAAAAAGCTTGTTAAACCTGATTTTGCTTTTTGTTTCGCAATACTTGTAATCCTTTCCTCACATGGTTAAATCCCTTCAAGTAGTTCCACTTTAGCTAAAAAAATTGTAGTTTGAGAGTGGTAATGGTTATGTTATGACATGATTGTGACTGTCATTATGCTAAAATGTTCATGTTTTAAGCTTTTCTTAGCTTTGATTTTAACAGTAAAACTGCTATAATGAAACGGATTTTCTCATTCAAATCGCGTCTTGACACGCTTAGTTCTTTGCGCTTCTTTTTGTTCAGAGTTTTCTTTTTTCCTTCTTTTGGCAGAAACCAAAGTTGGAAATGGTAATATGTTATGATAACAAGCGAAATAAGTATTGCCGGAAAAGTAAAATGGTGTCGTGTCTTTCTCTTTTTGTCTTGAAAATTCTTATTAAGCTTCGTTTCGTGATGTGAGTAGAGATTTTTGACTTTATAGGAGAAAAAAGGTTGAAAAAGACTTTTGCGACTGTGTCTTAGATTGGTTTTTCTTGCTTACCTAAGCAAAAATTATACTCGCCTCATGAACATTTGTCATTTTTGCAGCTGGTCATACAAACAACGCGAGTTGAACGGTTGGCTAAGTTAGTAGTAATAATAATGACTCGGTAGAATTTGGAAATTAGGGTAAACTACAACTGTAGCAAAGAGAAATGAAAAGTCAAGCTTGTTTCCCTCATCAAAAAGTTTTTTCAAGTGGGAATGAGAGCTTCCTCTTTCTTTTTCCTGTTGTGTTCGGAGGTGGAAATGTCTCTTTTCTTGTCTTGTTAAGTGAGCTGAAAGCCCAAAATTACCTGTCCAAGCGTTCACTTGATGGAGAGAAAACGCAGGAAGAAAACCGCCAATTTATTAGCAAGAAGGCAAAAACAGGCTAAAATATACCTTATGCATTCGCAATTTTTATTGTTGTAAGGCAGAAATAAGAGATTATTAATGAGCTAGTTCTCTCTAAGACTTCCGCTCTTTCTTGTTTATGCGTATATGAGTAGAAATCACAAGACGTAGTAGAACATTAATATAAAGCAAAAACTTGTCTTTGGTGCTGTGAAGCAATACGGAGGAGTTATAATAATGTCACAATTTGCGCTTTGTTGACTTTTATTATTATCGTATTATTATGCAACCTCCGTCTATTTGTTCTGGTTTCCTTTTCCACAAAATAAAAAATGGAAATAAATGCTGAATATTAATGCAACCATGCGCTATATAACTCCAGAGTTTTTTAAAACTTGAGCTGGAGCCTTTGCTAAAGGGAATCTTTAAGTAAAAACTAGTAAAGAACGAGAGAAAAGTAGGAAGGAGAACACATGTTGTTGACATTTTAAGCTGTTTATTATTGCCCGCCTCTATATTATTGCAATTCATGACATGTTCTACCCGCGTTGGGAATTATCCGGTGGTGGAGGAATAGTCTATTTCACAGTACGTTTTTAGTTGTTTATGAGCAATTACATCCGACATACGAGACCATAATGATAATTTTTTGACATCATTTTACTTCCTACTCTTCGTCAAAAATTGCTGTTGTTGGTAAATGACGATGAGAATGTAAGAAATGAACTTTGTCGTCTTTCCTTCTTCTTTTAAGCTCGGTTTATTTAAGCCGCAAGCAAATAAATAAATATAAATAATTTAAAGTTTTTGAAGGTGGGTGGGTGACATGGTTGTAAAAACAGGATTTATTAGACAAGAGCGCCTAATAAATTTGCATGTTGCCTTTTTATAATGTACAAAAGGCAAAAAAGTAATTATTCCAAGTTTTCATCACTTTCCCACATGTTTACAACACAACTTTATTTATTGCAATGAAGTGTTGTTGGTGATAAAAGATTTTGTGCATTTGGCCAATAACTTTCTTTAAATGATTTCCGTTTCTCAAGTCATAGTCATAGACTTGTATTTTATTGAAATTACTGCAATAGCAAAGTTGATTTGAAGGGCGCCGGCTAAAGATTGGTTCAATAAGAGTAGTTTACAACTTTGTATGCTGCAAATTCACTTTTATTCAAGTCGGTGTTACTGCATCGTGTGAATTGTAGTTGAAACTGACTTAATTTTCTAATTTCCGGAAACAAATAACTTTGAATGAAATAAGTTGGTAGTAAATTTAGAAAGGCTGAAACTCATCAAGTTCAAACTCTATTCTGTTCGTACAGTTAATGACTGAACTGAAGGCCTAGCCACGTTTTCAGAATGCAAATTAGGTAAACGAATTGAGAATTTGAGGAATAGAAGCCAACATAACACCGCAATCGGTCTCTGGTTCTCAAACGTACACAAACGAAGACAAAACTTGAAGACACGACCTCAGAACCAGAACAAGAAGCTTCATTCATTCCATTTTGAGAAAAGGAGAGTTTGGAATGAAGTTTGGAAGGAGGAAAGGAAAAGTATTACAAAACGTGTTCTGATTGACAATTTTGGAATTTTCTAGTTTTATTGCACCATCAGCATCATCAAATAATCCAAATAAGACAAAGACTTACACTCATCACTATTTCTTCTTAAAAATAAAATTTTCAAAGCTTTCACCGCTTTTCTCTTTTATTTTCTGACAGTTTGCCCAGTTCACTGGAACAAGGCAAAGAAATTTATTGGCAAATCATGGCCAAATTGAACTGTTCCTATTGCATTCACTACTATTCCTTAAATGTTTAAAAATTGTAACAAAGTATTACTCACAAAATTAGTGTTGCGCTTGCCATGATTGACTTTGAAAAGAGGAATTCAGCTAATGAAAAACCTTGTGAGTAACTACACTTATGTATTTTGAATACAGAGCAGAAAACAAAATGACAGCTTTAAAAAAGTTTGAAAATGTTATATTCCACAGAGATACAAAGAACTTTTCATTAGATAGAACATAGATTGTATTTTATTTCTCTCATTTCAGTTTCCATTGAGTTTAAAGATTTTTTTGTTTTAATTTGCTGTACCCTGCAATGGCATAAAAAGTTATTACTTCGCTATATACTCATCAGTTGTGCATTTCAGTCTTTTCCTGAATGCTAATCTTGACAGTTCTACCTCATTCACCCCAGTACTAGTAAACTTCATCGGAAATTAGAAATTTACATGCAAAAACCCAACGGTGAAACATCGGATTGCCTTTTACTTCCATTTACAATTTCCACAATTAATTTTTGTGACAATCAACCGGAATCACAATTACAAGCAGAGAACATGGCACAACAACAGTTTCATTTTGTTGGATTACGAATTGGTTTTTACCCCTTTTTCCTTCCAATTTTTATTCAAAGCAGTAGACTAACCTCTTTCTCATCGTTACTATTCGTAATTTGTGTATTGATTGTAACCCTTTTTTGGTTAAAAATCCATCTACACTTCCTCCTAACAAGCTGTAGCCTATTCACGATGAATAGCAAAATAAAAATCATTGGGACGTGTCTTCAGCCTATTTAAAAATATGATTTTCTCTCCCCGGAAATGAGCAATCCCATATTTATAAATTCTCCTGCCTAACATTCCGATATAAAGGTGGAATAATGCAATAAAATAGCCGTTTTCCAACACGCTTATATAAAAAATGAACAGAGTCTATCCGCCCCTCTTTTTACTTGGCTTATAAATACCTAAATAAGTCCATTCCCGTCCTATTTTCTCCCTTTTGGCTTTCTCCGCTGGAGAAAATGCCAGTTTTTTGTATATACTTTGTAGTTACAGGTTGAATTAGGAATGAGAATGAGCCGTTATCATCCCCAAAAATACTATCCCATTCTATTTTATTCATTGCGTTATATTTTTCCAGGCAATCTTCTCGCTCACTTTCTGTGTTCAACAACAGGACATTGGCATTACAATAATATGATAAACATAACATTACATAAATACCGTAAGAATTTTCAAGAAGGGGATAAATGTCTGATTTAGATTGCTATTACCGTTCTCTTCTGCTTCCTTCAACCGATCGACTTTGCTTTCCAGCCGGCCACACCGCCGTATAAAAATCAAATGGACTATGATTGGGTTTGTTGCGTTAGAATAGAAAGAAAAAATTGGGGAGAGTGGAGTAAATAGCACGTTAAATTATCCATACAGTGTGGGATTGCAGGTTGCGTTGAAGTAAAAGTAGGGACAACGTTTGTAAAACTTTTATTATACAACAGCATTTGCAGTAGCAGCAACAGCAACAGCATTTTGGTTGCATTCATGCGTAGAAATGCATCTACTTTACGATTTGTACGTGTTTTCCTTCTGCAGTTAAAGAAGCAAAGAAATTTAGAGGCCTGGAAAGGTATAAATACTTCGAAAATGCGTTTGATAAAGCCAAGGTTAGTGTAATGAACGAGGTGAAATAGGAAGGAAGAGAGAAGGGGAGACTAGATAGTTAGATAGGATGGGAAAACGGTAGAAAGTCAGCAAATGCAATTCTCTGACAATGCTGCAGATAGCAATTTAATGTGTGTAGCTTGTACATTCATTCATTCAACATTAACGACAACGACTTTGCTTTTTGCTGCTGCCATTGCTACTCCGATGATACTGATGATAGTAATATATAGAGAAAGAGGGTAAGGGGAAAGCATCATCAGCAGGAAAATCATCCCTTTCTAATAAAAATCTACTGTTTAGGCTATACCTTACAATACGAAGGCACAAAAGGTAGGGTAATAAATATGGGAATTTTTATAATTTGGAAAGTAATGGTGATTGTAGACGTCTATTGCAGAGAAAAATCGAAAGGATGCAGAAATGGCGCAGTGTAAAACGACAAAGGTAGAGCTGTTTTAAATATAATATAACGGTTTAAATTTTGTATAAGAATACTGATATTTGAGTTGGTCATCAAATCATTTTACCTCTTCAAGTGCTTAAAAGAGGCAGATGCAATCCCAAATGCAGCAAATGTCGTATCAATGCAATACATCGTTAGTGTGAAAAGTGAAAGAAAAATGATACTGGTGGGGTGGGGGAATGTGAGAGATATTTATTGTGATTTCCTGACAACTCAGGAAATTACATTTTTAGATAAAGAACATAAAAAGTAAACCTGTCATTTTTCTATTCAAAAATTAAGGTATTCAAAAACTTCTAATTAAAGATATTACCATTTGAACTAGGTATCTTTTCGTCTAGCTAGCAATAATAGAAAACTTATATGTCTCTGTATTTTATTTAGTAATAATTGCTTTGCTTTGATTTTACTGCTCATTGTTTTCGCGTTTATGCATTAAAACATGTATATTTATCCGAAGGTAGACTATAGAAAATTGCACGTGTATTCGCAGACTTATTTGAAAAATGCGACTTACGAAGGTATTTAACTTTGATGTGAGTGAAGCCAAACATGTACTCATTGTCATAATCAAAGCTATTGGCACAGCTACTTCAAACCAACATTGAAAGAGAATGGAATACAAAAGCTCAGAGGAGATCGACTTAGGGATTTACAAAGGATCAAATAGGATTGCTTTCACTTAATAATGAATGATGATCATCAGGAATATATCTGCGTACAAACCTGCCTTAATTTGCTGATGAACAACAAAAGAATGCTATTCTGCCTTTAAAGGTTGTTTCTTCATTGAATACAAAATATACATATAATACAAAAATTTAACCAAAACGTGTGGACTTGGCTTAAACAATACTCGGAATTTTGATTATTATAAACATTTTTTGCAAAGAGAAAGAATAGTCTCTATAAAGACTACAAACGAAGTCGATTGTTTTATGCTCATTTAATTAAAAGAAGCATAATCTTTTGTCTGATTTCAGGATAATAATCTACTATAGATACACGTATCATAAAACAGAAATGATAATTAGATTGCTCTCTTCACTCATATGGCTTTAATCATGTGCATAGCACAGACTGAGTAATAAAAATACCTTTAAAATATAGCTACAAATCTTATATTATGATGTTTTAATTGTTTTCTTGTGACGCGGTCATCACAAAACTTAATCAAAATTAAAGATTAACTCCCCTTCTCTATCATAAATTGATTAGCTCCAAGCGCCAATCTTATCAAATCTAGCCAATTTTGTTGCAAGCAAACAACTCAACCGCAAAAAAATGATTTGTGGTTAGGTTTAATTTTAATTCCATTTTTTGATGACGCCGGGCGACTGTGAAGAACTGAGATAAATCAAAAATAAATTTCCGTTTCATTAACCTTTCATATAAAACTTAAATGTAAGCACATTCGGAAGGAAAAAATGCTGTCATTTCTTCTCGTTTTGTATGAACGCAGTTTGAGTTGATTGGATGTAATAGAGTGAAAGTAGAAAAGTAATAAATCTTGACCGAGAACTGGAAAAAAAAACAAGGCCTATATAATATGCATGAGATGTATGTTGAAAAAACGATATAAAGCAAAATGGTGAGATTGAATGAGCAAAAACTTGCGTTTCGTTAAAAGTGAACTCATTCCCTGGAATTATTAAGTAATGGGAATACCTAATATAAAGAAAAAGAGGGATAAGGGAAACAGAACTTGTTTGTAAGGCCGTCATCGATTTCCTCCTGTTCACTTAGCTGCTTGTTCTCTGCCTCCCACTAAAATGAAATTGAGTCGACTTGACTGACTACCACAAGCTTGCCTTTCTAACCAAACAAACCAGAGAGAAAATGAAGAATAGAACTAGAACTGAACTGTGCTTTTATGAAATTGGCCATGTTGCATAAAACTCGTTTGACTTTTTTTGTTGGCTTGTTCCAAGAAAATGAAATGACGATATAAGAAGAATGAGGAAGTTATGGTGGTGGTCATTTTCTTTCTTTTTTCCATTGCTGATGTGATGGCTTTTCCTTTCATACATTTTTTGAGACATTGATTGAGATTTGGCGTGTGGGTTGCTATTTCATTTTCTCTTTTCTTCTTACTCAAAAAATTTTCCTTTCATACATTCTTTGAGACATTGATTGAGATTTGGCGTGTGGGTTGCTATTTCATTTTCTCTTTTCTTCTTACTCAAAAAACCAACAACAAGTCAAACATAAAGAATAAACAACCTTCACTTTCCTTTCTCCTGTTGATGAAACCAGAGCTTATAAGTAGTGGCGAGGTAAAAATGGCAAAAAACCATGTCTGAAAAGAAAGTAGCTTTTATGTACTTATTTATTATGAAAAAATATGAAATATGAAGTTACCTGGGAAGAGAAAACATGGAAAATATCCGTGTTTTACCACCACTTTTTCTTGTTACGGACTACTTTATGTTTACTCAAGTGAAATAAATACGCAATGGGTTAGTAGACATGTGTCCGTGTCTGTATATTTTGGCAAAGGAGTTTTTGCAGAAAAAGAAAAACGAGAGACATTAAAAAGGCAACTTGCAATTTTTCCTTTAGAAAAAGTGANTACTCAAGTGAAATAAATACGCAATGGGTTAGTAGACATGTGTCCGTGTCTGTATATTTTGGCAAAGGAGTTTTTGCAGAAAAAGAAAAACGAGAGACATTAAAAAGGCAACTTGCAATTTTTCCTTTAGAAAAAGTGAAAGTCAAAATGCATTGCGAATAAGGTTGCTCTTATCCGTATTATTACAAGATGAATGATGACAAAGGAGTATAAGTTATCATCTTTGACTTACTTTTTCTTCAAGAATATAGTTACAAAATAATTATAAACAGTGTAATATTGAAAGCGAAATGCCATCTGCAATTTGCATTCGTCTTTGCTAAAGAATTGATTCCAATGATCGTGATATGAAAATCACATTCTAATAAAAGTGCTCACATTTTTTAAACTACATAATTGATATGCACGAAAGGTATTGTACTAAAATATAGCGAAAGGTAAATCTAATTTGTTCTCAATTTAGCATTTAAATTGCTTTACGATAATTTGTAAACCAGTTTCTGATAAACACGAATAAAACAGATTTAAAGTTTAGTATTTATATTCATAACTCATCGTCACCGATTTTTAAATGGTTTTGCAATAAAAAGGAATAAGTTGTAGAACAATTAGTACAGTAAGTAAATTTTTTCAGCGCAGTTTCGCTTGTTGGTATGCTATTATTGCTATTGGAACATGAAAGGATTTTTTATTCACGGCACGATTCTGAATTGTAAGTCGATTCGAATGCCATCTGGTACACTTGACTCTCTTCTTGCAATCACCTGCAAAGAATTTCCTTTCTCTGGTTAGGAACACAGCGGTAGCCAATAAAACGAGGGAAGTAGTTGAGAGCGAATTAATTTTTGCAATGTAATAAATCACGATTATTATGGAACAGTTTTATTGCATACTTTACTGTTTTTATTTAGCCCTTTTTATGATTTTGACTGCTGAGGTCGAATTCCACAAAAGCTACTACATCAGCATTGTATTGCAAAAAGGACAGGAAAGAAAAGAAATTATAAAAACCTACCTTAACATTCTTTTACGAGGAAGGAGAATTTTATTAAAGGTCGAACAGGAAATTTAATAAAGTTATCGCAATGCAAAATGGCAGCTTTGCTAATATTTACATCTTAGAAGCTTTTATTTTGCATTTGCATATTGTATGGCTTACAAAATATGTGACATATTAGAACTGAAATTCTCATAAGTATTTATCTTGTTTATTTACAAAACACGTACTTAGTTTAGATAAGACAAAAAATAGTACGGTCTTGATTTGTAATAAATGAATTCACGTTGTGAAAGTTGCGAATGAACCCTATTAAGGTCATCAAACGCAAATACTAACTCATGAGTACTGCAACATTATTGCAACTTTACTTAATAATTTGCAAATTACATTAGCTTTTGCTATTGATAGAATAAAAATATTTATTTCTGTATAAGAGTATGTACTGTAAAATTGGTCCCAATAACTTAAAAGTGGTAAACCTTACAAGCTAGGTAAACTAGAATTCAAATACCATACTCAGTTCACAGAAAGGTTTTTATTGCCTTTGGGGAGAGAACATGTCAACTCATTATTACTGATCTACTCTTTACCCAACTGGCCAACTCAATTAAACTTACTTTTCTGTAACTTTTCAGCTATCGCAGAGAAAAGAAAGGGGTAGATCTAAACCCGCTTACCCTCCTTTACTTGTCAAAAAGGACTGACTGCTTTTACTTCAGTTCTCTTCAGCTTAAAAAAGTTGCAATCTCATTTCTCACAATCTTAAAAAACTCGCTCACTCTACTTTGATTCCAATTGATTGCCTTTTCTGCATTTACTTATTTGTAGCCCGCTGTGGCTTACTGGGGCATAAAATAAAGCTATTACTTTGGTGGCTTTAGGCATGGTGATAGGGCAGTTCCACAGTAGAACCAAAGGAAACGGAAGGGAAACTCCTTTTAGAAATCTGAAATATGAAGTATGACGTAAGCAAAGTAGTTTCAAATCAATCGTGTTCAAAGAATAGATTAGCAACTTCCTCGTGTTCAGTCCAGTTAAAAATGTGAAGTAGTAGAGCAATCGGATCGTCAAATGAGTGAACAAGTATGAAAGAAAAGATGAAGATGGATTGAAAATGGAAATGGAAAAATAATTATGACAGACTGATTGAAATTTTATATGAGTTGGTCCTACTTTTTTGGGGATGCAATTGGAGGGTGAAAATGACTTATTATTACATTATTACGAAAAAGAGTTTTGAAAATGAGAACAATGATGTGATGGTGAGGGTTAGTAAAAGGGAGAAAAGAGAGAGGGATGAACCCTTCAACAACTTCTTTAATCTATGCTTGACTAATATATCACTTGAAATGAACAAAGTTTTAGCTGATATAAATCTTGAAAACTTGAAATGAAAATCTGTACTTCCTTCTTTCTTAATTTTCCTAATAACAATACAAAGATGCCTCGCTCGTGTTTTGTTCTAGCGTAATACGTTTCTTCTATTTTGTATTATGAAATAGCAAAATAAATCTATTTTGAGCTTAGAAAGTAGTGAAGCAGATGGAGATGAGTGAAGCATGATGGAAAAGATGTTGTTAATGAGGAGAAGTCAATCAGTAGCGTGATGATGATGCGATTTATTAACCGGTTTCAGTCATTTTCACTTACTTATTTCTGCTCAAATAAACGATAAAAGTGTCTGCGTCTCCCTTTCTCCATAAAAAATTTTCACCGACGACGACAGTCGCGCTCAGTCTCTGATCAACATCTTCATTTTATAAACTGAAGGATTCAATATTACCACTGTGAGGAAGTTGATGATTCGATTAAATACGATGATTCATCTCTTATTCTGATTTTTCGTCATCTCGGGCTTTCTCCACAGTTGAAGCTAGTAAAAGGGAGAAAGCTTGAAATCTGTCGGCTTGATTATGATTGTTGTGACCAAATGTGAATCGAAACCAAACGACTAGCGCGAGATTTTGCTAGTATTGGAGATGATGTGATGCGGCTCTTTCCAAGCCTTTTTCAAAATCATTCTTGTCATCCAGTTCGTCCTCTTAAGAAAAATCCCTTAAAGCTTGGTTAAACGCAATAATTATTTGGCAATCAGCAATTGATTCAAATTCTGGAGTTGAACTTCACAAACACAACGACATTTTTATTTTTAAAGTTTGATGGAGTTTTTGGCTAAAACTACAAGTCCAAACGATGTGATAATTAATTTTTTGAGCAAAATGAATTCAATAACAAACTCAGTAAAAAAAGCAGATGTAAAATAAAGTTTTTCTTAAGTTTAAAAGTAATTTTATAAAGCAAATACTTTGGATATCCTTGAACCCAGTCGACGCTAAATCTTATAAAAATTCCAGAGGATTGAAAAATGAAAGTTTTTGCTGTTTTCGAGTTGTGGTTAGTGTCGCGTGTTTCAGATTAGAAACTACTTTAATTTAATTTTAATCCTTGAATAGCGGCTTGACTTTTTGTATATGCAAGTAATCTTTTAATGAAATTATGTACGAACTAGGAATTAACATTTTCTTTAAAAGAAAAAGCGGGAAAACTTTCTTTTAAAAGTAAATATGGCTTTTCTTTTCTACGCTTTTGAAGAAACTTTTTTTGCGTAAATACTTTTATGCTTAAATTTGTTTTTGAATATCTTCTTTTT
>JAANSO010002351.1:0-13724 GCA_036507315.1 Lepidocyrtus fimetarius
GAGCCGGGTAGGATTAGGCGGGTTAAGGATTTCTGCCTTTTTGCTCCAGGCGGGAGTCGAACCTGAGCGGCAATTTCCTTAAGTACAGTGCTCTAACACACACCCCTAGAGCGCCCGCCTTTTAGTTGAAGTATTTGAGCGTAACTCTGTTTGACCTACAAAACATTTGCCAAAGTTTACTTTTTCAAGTTATTTTATGTTAAAAAATGAGATCTACTGACAGGTCACCATGAAACCCCACGAGGGCCAGAAACTAACTCAATCTTGGAAATATTACGAGATATTTTTTGTAAGTTAAATGTTTTTCTGTGTCTTGTTAATTTTTGGGCATGACAAAATTTTATTAAATCAATTACTACGAAACCCATTTTCATTTGCTTAACAACTTAAGCTCAGAAATCGTTGGGATAAGAAAACTGAAAAACGTATATTTTCTGCTCAATTGCGCTTTTAACTGAAGAAGTTATTCCGATGTTCTTTTTTCTTGTGAAAGGGATCAGCTTTTGTGGAATTAGTTTTATGTTTTAAAACAAAGATCTCGTTGATGAAAACCGCAGTCCTCAATGTAAGGCCATAAAAGGGTGTGAGTTAACAAAGTTTCATTTACAAAATCATAAAACTCATGAGTTTTGTCTACCTCTCCCACGAAGGAACATAATGCGTGAAATGCGATCTTTGAAGCAATCTGAGGCATGTCGTCATGTTTTTCTCTGAAAAAGGTTCTCCCATACGTTGTAAAGCTCTGTAAGCTTTCGATTTCTAAAAAATAGGTTTTACTTTAACACATTCATGAAATGTTTCGTGTGGTTTGTGTGAAGAAAATAAAGTCAGGTTTCCCTTCTTAGCCTGTTTAAAACTCTGAAGGTTATGCACTTAACTGTATTTTATTTAAACGTCCTGAAGGCAGGGATTTAAAAAGGTCATAAATAATTGCAGCCTACAAAAACAGTCAGAATTACTCTTATGCAACAAAATTCGAGAAATTGAAAATAGGTTTTGCAGAGAAATGGTCATGGTCAATATTGACTACATGAAACTTCAAATCAAATTTAGGGCAAATGATTGACGACATCCATTCAATTTGTTTGCAAAAATGCGATTTTGGATCAAAGCAAAGATTTTTGCTCTGGTATATGTATAAATGCAATTGCAGTAGATAAAAATTGTAGGTAGGTATATTGTCAACCGTGCGATTTTGTTAAGTTTTGTGTAAATAAACTGATTACAAGGTGACGTGTATTCTGCATAAAATAAGTGACAGCAATACTGAATCAGCACGCAAAATTTAACGCCGAAGTCATTTCGAAACTGACGCTTTTCACTTACGCTTAAGCTAAAATAAATACTGAGGAGGTAACTCCAAAGCTCCAAAGTCATTTAGATTTATGCAGTTGAATAATGCAAAGCTATTCCGTACGCAAATATTAAAACAAATGATGATATTTTCCACTGAGACGAGCCCCAGAAAATTCTACCACATGGTTTCCCTAAAAATGAAAAATTTAAAATAAAATTTTGACCTGTATTTGTCCCAGAATTATTGAAAGAAAATGATTCCTTCCTTAACTGCACTTCCTACATGATTTAAAAACCTGAGCCGGACACTTTACAGAGAAAACAGTAGACTCCTATTTTGTATCTTCTTTCTGTATTTGGCAATTTGCAGTGCTTAAGTTACTACTAAAAACGTATCGCTTCCATTCCAGTTGAAGAAAGGATGTGAAAGTTTCATTTTAGACCTCTAGATTTGCAATTAAACCTGAGCTTTTTATTAATCAATGTAGCAATTTTTATTTCCCATGAAAAATGCTAGAACGCCCATTTGAAGTAAACTATGTGAAAAAGGATATCATTCATTCAATGCAAATCACAATTTAAAATCTGCCTTTCAAATAAAACAATAAACCCCTTCAAGGGTATTTTTATTCCGAAAAGGATAGTTAAACTTATTTTTCAAACCACTTCGAAGAAGGTCGTCAATGCCATGCAGTCTAGGAAATTGGTTTAATGAAAAGGTCATTCGGTTTTACCTTGAGTAAATATGGTCGTTTGTTCCTTAAAAAATAAGGAAGAGGATGGAAAAAGTATTCATAGAAAAGGACAACGCGTTTTCTTTTATAATCCCTCGACTTTGCACTGGTCTTATCTTGACCATTCTCAGATTATATGTTCATTGCACATTTTTATCGGATTTTATTGATCCACGTAGTTTTTTACTCTGCTCGTAATATTTTTGACATTCTGGTTTTTATGAAGTCAATATGAGAGAGTGAATACTTTGCACCAACAGAAAAAAGAATGAAAAGCATTTTAAGACTGAAATTAAGACGCAAAGGTTTGACGCCATTAAATAACTTTTTCATAAAATTAGTGTGTAGATAGATGCATCTATTTAGGGAGTAAGCTTATAAAAAGACTTATGTTGCTGCCGTTAGCAATTTCTAAATCTCTTTAGAATCGACTTGAGCTAATGATTTTTAAATATATGAGTTTGCACTAGTCATTTTCTGAATACAACTCATGATTTCCTTAAAATCTATTGCGAAAAATATTATAAAAGCTTTAATGTCAATACTACGTTTCACATATAACTTCTATTCAAAATCTACCGATTTGCGTAATGAGCACTATTAACCCAAACAATAAAATCAGGAAACGAATTATTTTTCATCACTGTATCACCGAGTCTACGTGCATGTGAAAATATTTTACTTGTATTGCATAACATTGTGTAGCATTTAAACGGGCAGATTGAAAGTAAAGTAAATAGCAAATACAGTATTCAAATGTTCATCTTTAATATTTTTTAGCTTTGTACAATAAAAATAAAAACGATGGAAAATTACAGCTTCATTTGTGTCAATTAAACAAAAAATTGCACGCAACTAACGTTAAACTACTCCTGGAATATTTCAGGAATTAAAATACTTTACAATTTTAGTTCCCTGTTAATTGGTAAGCATTTCCGCTTCATTATTTAACGGTCAATTGTAGATGTTGAGGTTTTAGTACTCCGTAAGGATCTACATTTTTTCCATTATGACTTTTAAGTATTGCATTAGAACATTTTAATCCTTGAATGACTTAAATTTACGCATTAACTAGGAATGTCAAAATGTGGATTTGTATTTGTTTAGTAACCCAATCCTATTAAAGAGATGGGCTTGTACAAAAGTGAAAAAAGAATTTTTAGTCTGCGATATTTTAAATGATTTTTTTACTATTTTCTCTGAAAAGGGTTCAGCTCGAATATAAGAATATCAAAGGCGTTTAAAACAAAGAACGCGGTGACCAACAACACATTTTGACTGTAAATCAATTACAAGGAAGCAACCCCACAAAGTGTCTTAATGAAAATCATATCATCCAAGCATGATCACACTTTTTAGTCCATTACAAGTCCAGGTTTCCACCGAAAATGAAAGCAAAAGGGACAAAGAAGTCTTTTTATGCAATTTGCGGCATGTACTTCGTGTTTTTCTTTAGAAAGGGATATTTTAGGTAATAAAACCCTTGCTGATTGCCTGGTGGGTTTTTCACATAAAAAATCCATTTTGCCTTCTTAAATTGGTCCAAACCATCACGTCCAAACTTCAAGCTACTCAAGCTCCAGAAATATGTTAAAATGCATTTAAGGGAAACACATGAAATAGAATTTTGTAAATTTCAAGGAAAGCAAAAGGACATAAAATAATTTTAAAACCTGTTTTATTCGGGATTGTTTGTGCTATTCTTGTTTTGGAAGAAATATCTTCAGAAATGACAAGTTTTTTTATCACAAAATAATCATGCAATATTGTATGAGATATTTGTTGAATGGCTTCTGAATAAAATTTACAAATATTTTTAACGTATTTTTCCTAACTTTTAGCTAGATTACATGCCAACTCTGGGGAAAACTAGACTTGATTATTTATGGGAAAAGATAATTTAAATATATTTTCTACAGAATCTCTAACAAGATTTTTTTGTAACTTTAATTTTACTTAAAAACGAAAAAATGGGGTAATGCAATATATTTTGTATAAAAGTGATCAAGATCGAGTAAAATGTCTATTGCCTACTTTATATCTAAATACAAGTTCATTCGCTTTGTTCTTTTCAAGAATTCTATACCGAAAACTAATCTACTTCTGGCGAAAAATGAATTATGAGTCATTTCGTTGAAATCGAAAGATTGAAAACAAATCAAATCAAGGCTTATTGTGACAACCCAAGTCTAACTAAAATCAGATTTTGCATAAGGACGTAGTTAATGTAGTCAGAAATGAAAAGTAGATCGCAAACCTATAAAAATTGCTATTTCAGTCAATCATCACATGCCAATAATTGGCTGGCGTAATATTTTATACCTAAGCCAAATCGAAAGACATTAACAACGTTTACATAATTTACAGCCGTTTAAATTATTTTGCTTGCATCATTATAGGTACTGGCTTACAAAAATAAATCTCTCCTTTTAATTTTCCAAATCCTTTGCTACTGATTATTGAAAATCTGATTAAACGAAAACTTTAGTGACATAAAACGTCCCACCTGTTTAAAATCAACATTATTTCAATCGTTTTAAAACGAGCAATATTTCTGAATGTGACTTTAGAATTAATTTATAAAATTAGTTCACTGCTTGTCATTTTTTATGTCTGTAAAATAGTTGATGAAGTAAGTTTATTGCTCAGGTCATAAAGCAAAGCTTATGTTTTTGTTCACACAATTGTTCAAGCACCGAATAAATTCACTTTGCACCAGAAATATTTTTGCGTGCCTGCTTAAGTAACCTTAATAAGGCTAACTTGGTTAATACTTAACCTTGCAAGCAAGTCATTCTTAAATTTTTACTTTTAAACAACTGAAAAGTTAAAATTGAACATTACATAGAAAACGGCTATGTATCTGTTATTGAGAACTGAGTGTCTTTCTAAATATTGATTTTTAATCATTTTCTATTTAAAACGAAACAAAAAGATGGTTCACGATGTAATAAAGCAAAAAATGGAAGTTCTAATTGCGCAGAAAAATTAAGTAAGAGAGGAACAAAGCACGGAAAATTCATTTCACCTAATACTTGGTTCATATTAATGTATTTTAAAAAATATATTTTTGACCTTTAATTTTCTTACAATCTCAAAATTAAAGTGAAATCGTCTTCAAATGTTTCCGACTTCAATACCATTTAAAATAAAAATGCATGTTTTTTGTAAAATGAAGATGAGCATTCATATCGTCATTCTTCATGAAAAAGAGTTCAGTTTCTTTTACATAAACGTATTTGTAAAAAAATAATTTATCGTGCAGAAAACCAAAAACGAATCATCAAAAAATGATGATTGCATGAAATATTTAACGAGATATATTTTTCAGAATATAAGCCCATTTACAAATCAAAGAAACTCATTTTCAATTCCTTTCTTTTAAAAATGCATGGTTCATTTGAGAAAAAAACTTTGCTAAACTTAGGACTTTACTAATTTCACAGCAAAATACGGAATTTGTGGTTAAAAAGTAAAAATACTCATCGAAATTAAGAAGCAGTTTCAGACGTACCACTTAAAATAACACAAGAAAAGCATTGAAATATTTTTAAATGAAAAAGGAAATGAGTTGGTTATTTACATGCCGGTGAGCATTATTTTTATCAGCGTAAAGAACGTGCGTTCTACTAATCAAAGAAGTGCCCAATGATGAATATTAATTGGAAAAATCCGAATATACGGATTGTGGAGTGAGCAAGGACTTATAAAAACTAACATTTGCATTCAAAAAATCAAACCCTATTTCTTTTTAGTAAAGTGAGACCTTAATATGAAAGTTAAAAAAGCAAATTTGTTTTTGTAAGAATAGGTTCCTGTAGAATTCAAATCCGAAATGAAATTAAAAACCAATGTGTCTTTTTGTTGTTTGTCTTTAATCTTTCTCTCAAATATATAGTGGACACTCGCTCCAATCCTTAAACTAGCAAAATCATCAATGTTTAAAAGAAAATTGTGATTTTAAATAGTGATAACGCCAAACTTGGTACTTCTAGTTGCGTCTTTTTACTTTCAGAAGGTTCAATATAATTGTTTTTTATCAGCCTTTCCTTTATTCTCTGATTTTTACGTGTAATTTGCACATATTATTAACTGTCAATGAAATGAAACTTTAAACAGTCATGTAAAAATACTAATTGGCTAATGATATGCTAATTATGGCTTACAAATTTATAGCTTCTTTCAAGATAATATATGGCTTAAAGTGGAATGTATTTCTCAACTATTCATGGTAAAAGCATGCAGCATATTTATTTGACCAGATTTTTTCGAACTAGAACATGTAGAGGAATTTATTCATTAAAATTGCAAACAATTTTTTGAGTAAATACAGGAGTTAAAAAATCACAGCTCGTTCAAGGTCATCGGCAACGTTGCAGTTTTGAGAAAGCATTTCCTGATGATTGAGATTGGGTTAAAAAATTAGGAGACCTACTGGACATAAAAACAAATGATCGCATGTTCCTTCTTTTTCGTTGTAATTTATGTACAACGGAGCTTTTAATCTGTTGAAGAAGATTAGAAGCAGAACCAAAGAAAGGGCAAATGCTGAAAAGTTTCAACTTTAAATGTTACTGACTGTTTTCATTTGCATTATTTACAAATATTTTTGAACGTAATTCAAAAGGAAAAAATGCGATTTATAAATGTCATAGTTCAACTAATTCGACTCAATAGCCATGCATTTATTTGCACTTAATTTTGTTTTATATTTGACTGAAAACATTACATTTGAGACGAAACTACCTCTCATTGTTGTTGGACTGTATCACCCAAGCGCATGCACTATACCATCTTTTCATTCTCTGCGTTTTAAAGAGCATAAATCAAATCTATCACTGCTTGACGTAAGGAACAACTTAATCAAAAGAAAAAATACAACAGCGGTTCTCTACATATTTCTACGGTTTTCCATTTCCTTTTTCATTGATATACATAAGCCGCCTTTCTTCTTTTTGAGTGACTGACGAGCAAAGGAGATTCTTGAGAGTTCCTTGTTAAAAACGCTGGTTGTTGTGCAATATTTATTACCTTTGAGTTCACCATTTAGCAAGTAACTGCAATCCAATGAATTAACCTATACTTTAAAAATTACTGCATTACAACAGTTTTATTTGGTATTGATAAAGTATTTTGGCAACGAATGCACAAAATCACAGCCTATATGATGTGCATTACCAAGTCAGTCAAAAGCAGCCTGCTTTTAACAATAGTTAAACGAGGATGAGAATAAGAAATAAACTTAATTACATGGTTTGTGCTTTATTTTGCAATTTCCATACCGAAGAGGACTAAAACAACGTTGTTTGGGATTCACCCTGTACAACCAATTTCATGATATTGCAAACACATGCTGGTACATGAGAATGAACTTTTTTGCTGGAGAAGAACAAGATTTCGGAATGTCTTTGCATTTTTAGTCTACTATTACTAGGCATTTAACAAGTGAAATATCCAATTGTAAGGGTGTTGAGTCTTTTCATGAAGAAACGTAGTAATTTACAGTCTCTGTTGTTGGGTCTATCTTATTGCTCCATTAGGTTTTGGAGTGATGAACAAAATAAACAAGTTGAAAATGTGGAGAATGATAAACCCACATAAAAGCTAAACAACACGATAACCGTAGAAACGATGTTGTTTCGACGTTTTGTGATTTTATAAATCCTTCTTTTATCAACATTTATGTCAACAAAATTGCATATGCTTCAAGAAGTAATAAATCGCTTAAAATCGTAGCTTTTCTAAAATATGAATGCAACAATGTTAGGACGGAAAATTAAGGAGTGTCCTTATTTTTTAAAAAATCCCAAATACTTAAATGCAACAATTACAAATTTTGAAGTTGCTCAAAGAATAAGTGACTCTTATTACTGAAATTTCAAATCTGGCATGAGATAATAAAACCGTAACATTGTCAATAACTTTACTTATGACGCGCAATTTTCCTAAAACTTCAATGAATTATTATAGACTGTTAAGCTCAAGCAATACTGAATTTAGCAGTTTCTGCTGCAGCCTTTATTCAAGTAAAGAATTACTGCATAAAAGGGATAAACATTTTAGTTGGCTGACACGAACTTGTTAAGCTAATCCTTTTCGCCAAATATTTATTGTCACAAAAAATTTAGAACTGGCAAAAATTACAAACCCAAAATAAACGTAATTTGGATCGATGGTTTGATCTTAAAATGGAGAAGTGTGTAGACAGAGGAAATACTTATGACTTTTGAAATGAGAGTACTCATTTCAGCTACACAAATATTTATGCCTGTTTTTCTCATCTGATTTCATTAAATTACGTTAGGGAAGGAAGATTAAAAGATAAAATAGAATGAAAGGAAACATTGCTTAATTCCAGAAGAAAATATTTGCCTAAAATAACTAAAGGCTGATAAAGCTCTTTCGTCTATTTTTATCAGCATGTGAATGCATTCCTTGTATACTGATTCGCGACACTTCTTAGTTTATGGAAACTTCACATCAGCGTTAACGTTCATTGTTTTACTGTAAGCACTTAAAAACTAATTAGACAGATCATCTGTGGGATTACACATTTAATGTTATCGTTGGGATCATTATGGGATCGAAATAAAATGAAGAAAAATTTTCCTTTGCAATCTAAATTACATTCGTATGATGGGGAAGAATGAATTTAATTTCCTATCGAATGATTACCTAAATGGCTTACACTCAACTTTTAAAATGCTTTAATTGTTGGATTTAAATCGCAACAGATAAATCCTATCCAAATATCCCATATTGGAATAATCAGATATACTTTGTAGTGTATAATTGCGTTTTGAAAAATTAAATTGCGATTTAAAAGATGGTTCCTTCTCAAAAAGGCCAATGCACCATATGTTTTGCCCATAAAATCCAAAAAGGCCTTTTATTGAATTTAAATATCAGGGTACGAATATCAGTTCTGTAAAATGAATTTGAACCTGTAGACAATAAAAACTAACAACAACATTACATCACTTCCTTTTTCATGCGAGCCTTTTATTTTCAAAAGAATTTTGTCTTCCCGATTGCAAGTTATGAATCCTATGTCCATACAAAGAATTATTTTTCCACTGCTTTGAAACAGAGTGATTGAATAGCAAGTGCAAAAAAGATCAGTTCACTCAATATTACTGCCAAAGATTTGGTTGCACCTGCATTTGTTAAAAAACTTCAAGTTTTGAAAAGGATGGTTGTTCATATGAAGCATAGTTACAGCAAATTGACCCTTCCTAAAAAGAAAGAGAAAATGGCTTTGCTCAGGGTCATAGTCTTCCTCTTCTACTTCACAGAAAAACCGCTGACTCATATCACAAACAATAAATAAATCCAAAGCTAATCAAAGCTAACGTAACGTAGCTAGCTTTTTCATTACTAAAGTGAATTATAATGATTTAAATATGTTGACTTCGAATATGAGCAAAAACTAGCACAACTAGCCGTCTCTCTAGCTTTCATTTTATTCAGGTTGTTTGCATTTAAATAATTTAAAGCCAAATGCGGGCGCTCGTCTGAAACGAGCATTGTATATATTTGTATTCTATGATTTAAGGTTTAAAGCGACAAAAACGTCGATAAAATATTTTTCATTTTAGCAATCACAAGAAAAAATATGAAGCTCAAACATGAGTTGAAATAATAACTTAGATTGGATTTTAAGTTAAGCGCAAAAAGGGAAGAACTGCCGATTGCCTAAAAGTTAGTGAAACCTTTTGCATTTTTCGTTCAGTTTCTTCCATTATTGCGTAAAGTAAGGAGTTCAAATTGTTTCGAACTTCTCGTTTTTAATATAGAAAGTGTAAACTGCGAGACTAGGTCAAGTAAAGAAAAGGGATGGTAAAGGAAGCACCCTTTCGTTGCTTGTGGGTGGTTGCTGTTATTGCACCGTTGAGTATTTTATAAAAACATGAAAACTCTGAGCAGTCAACTTTTGTGAATATTGCCTTCTCGCGTAGAAATTGTAAGGAGAGCACCGCCTTATCGATTCTGAAAGTTTTCATTTTTAAAAGGTAATCAGGCAAGGAAAATGGAAAGTTATTTTTAATCAAGCAGCCCTTGAAGCCCATATTTTTAATGAAGAATACTACTAAACACTATTTGATTATAATCATTCAACTCAATTCAGGCAGCGATTCTTCCAAGAAGAAATTTTCATGCATTGTTAAATTACTTTTTACTTTTTCATTCTTGCCTTGATTAGAGAGTTGCTGCATAAATTCACAAACCTAAATTGTACTTACACGACGAAAACTTTGGGAATTTTTTTGTATCAACAAAGTTCCTTTAATTGCTACCTACATATTTATTATTTTCGTAACCAAATTGGCAAATTGGATTAGTTACCTGCAATATTTTCAGATGAACGTTTCATTGAAATAGACAATCAGAATAGAATAGAATGTCACATTAGGATAAGGATTAGGAATAGAATAAGCCACACTTAGGGAAAAGGATGAACTACTTACTACAATTTAACAAAAAACCTGGCGAGATCGTATGAGCAAATGAATAAAAATATATTTTAAATTTTGTAATATCATCCTCCAACTTTGTCACTGAAGCATTGCCAAAGAAATACTACCATTGGTGTTCATATAAGAGCAGAATTGGAAAACATTCAGCCCGCACTTTCCCCACAATCATTTATGAAATGATTCTTTCTCTAAGTGCAGTTCTTTCTCTTTCTCATTTAAAAATCTAAACCCCTCACTTCACAGAGAAAAGGTAAAGACAATATTTTTTTATATAAAATCATGTCAATTTTTAATAATTTTCTTCTTAAATCCAGTCGAAGTTTATTAAAGGAAACAAATGCTACAAGAAAGATTAATTTTTAGTTTCTTTTTCCATTCGACAAATTGCAATTCTTAAAGTAGTATCAAAGCGAATTCCTTCCCTTCAAATTGAAGTAAGGGTGCAAAGGTTTAAGGCTGGGCATCGTAATAAAACGTGAGCTTTTTTCTTACTCAATACAACAGTTTTTACTTTTCTCCAAAAAAAATGCTCAAAGGACTATTTAAAATATACTACGTAAAGCCAAAGATTTCATTCATTTAAAAACAAGTGGGTTTATTGCTTAACCTTGAAGAAAGGTTTGAGAAAAATATGAGAAGTGGTACTTTAAACTGATTTTTAAACTACTTCAGAATGTTTCGTCGACGCCATGCAGTCTGGCAAAGTATTTTAATGAAAAGGTCATGAAGTCGATTAGATAGGGTAGTTTTTCCTTGAAAACTTAAGAAAATGGAAAGAAAAAGATAGTTTAAAAAATAGAAAATAGATTATGGGTTTTGTTTCATAACCCCTCGACTTTGTTCTAGCCTTATCTTGGTCATTTATCCTCATATAATATTTTCTTTCCAAAAGCTAAGTAAATACTGGTACTGATCACGTTACAATTGAAGCAAGCTTGCAGAATCAACTTCTTTGAAGCATGTTCATTTAAAGCTACAACAATATTCTGGCGTAATAAGGACTTTGTTGCATAACGTGGGTTTTAAATTGGTGAATTTGCTATATATACTTTAAAATTCGCTGAAATGAATTGTTTGTAAAGCATTTAACAATGGCAGCATATTTTAAATACACAGTTCATTGAGATTAAGCCACAGTAAAATAATTTTTAACTGCGTTTCTGAGAGTTCAGCTTTGTGCTTTTGTTAACTTAAGTTAACAAGCCAGTGGTAGGCAAATTTGAACAGAAACGGGAAGTAGCTATTCAACTGACAAGGTAAAAATCCCTTCAGGTTAATGCATATAAAGTTTTCATATCTTCATAATTAATTGCTTTTTTGGGTAGACGAATAAAATGAAAAACCAGATGAATAAATGCATATTAATTAGTTAATTGTAGAATTAATACGGTAAAAATGATCATTAATAGTTTTTCTGCTCCAATTTTCTTATTTTTAAAAGAATTGTTGAGTGAAAACCAAGAAATTATTCCTAAAATTGGCATGTACTTGTAAATATTGAACGAGGAAGCTTAAGAAAAGGCAAAAATAGCTCGATTAAAGTAAATGATGTTGAAAGGAATTTCACAAACTCAAATAGGTATAACTTTTAAAATATTTATCTGTTCTTAATTGCTGTTGAAGATGCTCCTGGATGAGCCATAAAAGTGTAAACAATCATTGGCTTATATGCCCGTCTCTTTTATGTGACTTTTAGCCAATACATGTGAAAACGTTTGGTGTAAAATTAATATTATAAAAATATTGTCGTCGTTATTGATGACAAATTTTTAAACCTGCTTAAAATCATCATAATGCGCATGATTTTTAAGTAACCTCACAAGTTTCAATATCAATTATTCTCCAAGGGACAACACGAGATTTCTTTAAAATCTATTCTGAAAATTATATGAAAAATTGAATCAGAGATGCTACGTTTCGAAAGGAGCTACTATTCAAAATATATCCATACACGTAATTAGCAATATTGCATAAAGTAATAAAATCAGCAAATGAATTAAATTTTTATCATTTTATCAATGAATTTGCGCAAATAGCAAAACGTTTGTCCATTACTTTTTGTAACATTTAAACGGGTAGATTGAGAGGACAGTAAATAGCAAATGCGCCATACTAATGTTCATATTTAAAAATATTTGGCTTTGAGGAATGATAATAAAACTCGACGCAACACTACAAACTTATTTGAGTGTATGGAACAAAGTATCTCATGCTTAACTTTAATCCCCTTCTGCCATGTTTCAGGAATTAAAATCATTTATAATTTTATTTGTCCTATTAATTCGTAAATTAGCTGAATAAACGTTTCCAGAATATGAATAAATGTCAGTACACATTCAATAGAGATGGAAATTAAAAATATGTTTTAATTACATCATAAGAACATTTTATCCTTCAATTATTTAAATTCATGCATTTTAACTAGGAATGCAAAGATGTGGATTTGCATTTGTTTAGTAAGTCAATCCTAATTTATAATTGGGCGTGCCCAAAGGGAAAAACGGATATTTTATTTTAAGCTGTACTTATCTAAAAAAGGATTACCCTTTTTCTCCGAAAAAGATTGCGCTCGCATTGAAATAGCTAGTATCTAAAACAAAAGAATCATTGAAAATCAGCACATTCTTACTGTAAAACAATTTCACTGAAGGAACCCAACACCGTCCCATTTTCAGAGTCATATAACTCAGGCATTTTTAGGTTTAGGTTCACGCTAACCAAGTAAGTTAAGGAACAAATAATTCTTTTTACGCAATTTGAGACTTGTAGTCCGTGTTTTTCTTTTAAAAGGGTCATTTTGGACGTCAAAGAACCCTTGAACCCTTCAGTGGGGTTCTTCACAAAAAGGAACAACTTTGTCTTACCAAATTACACCAAATCATCTCATCCAACTTAAAAGCTTCACAAGATACAAAAATATGCAAAGGCAAACGCAATTGAATTGCATTTTATAAAATTCAAAGAACTGAAAAGGACATAAAATGTATTTAAAAGTTTGTTTCATTCCAGAAAGTTTGCATCTTATCTTGGATTTCATACAGAATCTTTGACAATATTTTTCTACCTTTGACTTTAAAAAAGGAAAAATTTGGGAAGGAGCTGTTTTTCTAAAGAAGTAATATTGACGTAAGAGTACCCGAGTAGATCAAATCAGAGCTGCCTGTATCGGCCCAGCAAGCCATTTACAGTTACTGGCCTGTACCTTTTTGGCAAATCT
>JAANSO010002352.1:0-13721 GCA_036507315.1 Lepidocyrtus fimetarius
AGATTCTCGAATGAGACACTTTTTCATGTGTTTGATTACCGAATGAGATGCTTTGGCAAGTATTAGATTATCGAATGAGACACTTTTGCAAGTGTTATGTTCTTGAAGAGACGAGACGATTTTCTAGTCTTATAGCTAGTGTAAATTTTATTAGTAAATTACAATTATTAATTGTGTTGTGTGTTGGCACTAGACACCTTGTAAGTTGATTCCCTTTCACAGGTATAAAAAGGAAGTTTCTTCAGAACGGATTTTTCCTTGTTTTGCATGTTTCTCATATAAGTATTGGTTTATGTGAATATGAGTCCCAGTAATTTATTGGTCAAAATATATTTCATTAATATTAGTAGTACCTTTAAATATCATGATTATATAGTCTGTATATTACATCCTAATGCGTCTGCTAAGAATAATTTAACTCCTACATCAATTTAACTAACACAGACATACGAGGTACAAGTTTACGTCCACAATCAATCGTATTTACTTAATTCGCTATTAATAGCAGCCTTCTTTTTATAACAACCCTACTTCATGAAACTCGCAATTCTTATGCACAAAATTTCTAAACTGCACCGTCAAGTAGTGGTTTGAAAAAAGGGATAAATACTATGGCTCTCACGCGTTTACACTGTTTTTCCAGGCTTTACCAAAATAATAAAGTTCCTTTTTGCTAGTTAGATCATTTTTAAAATTATTTTTCTTTCATTCTTCAAATTTGGCTTTATATATTATAATAATACTCCCAGCATATGCCGCTAAACCAAAAATGTCAAAATATAATTGAAATTGCTAGTTAAAATTATTTGTCGTTTGTTAGACACATATGACGAGCAAATATTAAAAGTTTTTCACTATCCTTTGTTTTCGTATTAAGACTATCATTATAATGGAATAAAAACTCGATTACGGAATAAAGTATTCCAGGTTAGCTTACGCATGATCGTTGATTTTCAATTATTATATGTTTCTAAAATGGAGAGAAGATATGTTCTCTAGAAATATAAGTAAATACTGACTATATTTGTTGATAAAATATCATTTAACTGACCATTATTGGTTAAAAAACACTAGTAGTACTAGTTTAGGATACTAGTACAGATACATACACTGTGTATTTTGTTAAGTTTCGTTTACCGAAATACCATCATACTCATTTATGTGGGATTTATTGAGCACTGGCACAATTTTATAAAAGAAGTCATGATTGTTGTTAAAACAAAAATATGAGTTGGTTAAGAAATGTTACAAAAAATTAGCTAAATTTTGAAAAGTTATGTATTACTTTTTACCTTGTTCAATGCAAAATGATCAATGATCCCTGATTTGCCCATTAAAATCTACACAGACTTGCTCGTTGAATTTGTTTTAAGTTCATTTTTTCATTAACAGCTCGAATAAGAAACTCTTCAGGTATACGTATACTAGACACTTTCACCCACACAAACAATTAATTCTTAAGACACCTTTAATTAATTACCATCTTGTCCTAATGAATATTCTCATGTAATTTAGATAATATGTTAAGTCTGTATTGTTTTCATTTCCTAAATATCGATACCTGTATTTAATAACAGTTCCTTTACTACTGATGATTGTTCATGTAAATGATGAACCCATGTATTTATATAATAAGACCTACAATCTATAAAAAGTCTATTTTTACCACGTAAATACTCTGTTGAAATATACTTTTTGTACCACTTTTCCTTGCTCTATATAGTAAAACATACTTATACTGTAATGACTGGAAGTGAAAGTTTTGCTTTTATGAGCGATAAACTCTACAATTGAATATTTATGTCGGGTAAACTTCAAAAATAAATTACCTAAAATTTAATATAGGATATTATACATTATGAGTTATGAGAGATGGGAAAGGGGTGGGTAAACATTAGAGCTATAATTTGCAGGCAATTACTGCGAGTCCTCTGGTCATGGAAGGGGCCATGGTAGCCCTGAAAAGTCCACAGGTCCCCCCAGGCCAGCATCCGCTTCAAGTAAGCTCATGATGACTGCCATAGCTGCCTCATCATTTCCATCGCTAGATCCGTGTGGTTGTGGAGACTCAGAGAGGACTGATTCTCCAATCATGTACAGCATTTGATCATCTAGATGATACAATCGTGTTTAATCAACAAACTGAATTGGAATTCTAATAAAAAATAAATGCTACATACCCGTTTCCTCCATAATTTCGGGTGGGTTTCTAATCAGCGTATTATTATTCCCATTTACACGAACTGGACGGTTCCCGTTGTTCCCATTATCACCTGGGCTTGGAGTCCCCGCTTGCGCTCCCACTACGGGATCACTAGACTGCTCTAACTGAATTGGTTGAGGAGATTCTCTTGCTTGTTGTTGACGACTGTTCGATAGATGTAATACGGAAGAGGGCTCTGGACTTTCCCTGGCGTTTTCAACTACAGGTGGGTGGGATGCTCCAATGTTAGTTTGCAACATTGGTTGCGGGGAGATCTGAGATTGTTGAGAGGCTTGCTCACTACCGTTTCCACCTAATGTAACAAGATTCGAACCAGGGGATAATAAAGGGAGTTGTGCTTCGGCAGAGGGTGGACCAAGTGCAGAGCTGTCTATAGCTGACACTGGACTATTGCTTGACGAGGAATCACTTCGCCTTTGATTCTCGATTATCTATTAAAATAATTTTATTTATATATTCGCCAGATTTTTAAAAGAGTATGGCATAGAATAATAATATTCTACCTCATCTGCTATTTGTTCTCCAATTTTTCGAACCGGTACTTGAGTGCTAATCAATCTCTGAAGTTCTCGACCAACACCATTTCCATTTGAATTGCCTAGAGTTTCAACAAAAAAGTTTATTTCCAAAACATGACTCACTATCTGTGTTTCATTATTTGACAATTGCATGCATTTGTCTACCATTCAAGAATTCAAAGTCTCCACTTTGGAATGTTTCTGACTTCACTGTTACAGTTGCTTCGTTTCCTACGAGATCCGACCTGTAAACAATTTCGTATTATGCTTCTTGTCAATCTTTCATTCTCGTGTTTGGCGGAGTTGGTCCAGTCTAAGCTTTTATTACCTTGCAAGAACATTTTTCGCAACAATGTATTCAATATCTTTCGTCCACGGATTTCGAAACGCTTTCCATGTTGACTGTAAAGGAATGTATGTGCTGTCTCTACAGCGGAAACGGTAAACTTGAATGGATACCGTATCTTTAGTAGTCAAAGCAGCCTTGTGAACCTCTGCAATGGCTGGAATATCCTCGTGATGATAATACTCATACATTGAAGTTCCAAGCAACTCTTGAGGTAGAAATCCAACTACAAGAGTGGCCCTGTATAATCCGAATATCCAGTTGTAATTTACAAATTCAATTTTTAAGGCAAAAAAGTAGTAATTACAGCTACCTCTGATCAACAAAGACAAATTTGCCATCTATAGCATGCCGAGAAATGAAGGACACTGGACGATACTTAATGGACGGTGATGGAGTGGTAATGGATGGCAGTATTCTTCCGACAGCAACTAAACAGGACAGGTTACAAGTGTCTTCTGATTCATTTTCTGTTTCGTCAAGCCCAATTTTTGCCCAAGATTTTAAATATCCAGTGCAGTTAACTACTACGTACTTTCTTTCTGTAATTTAAACATTTTGATGCAATACAATGCAAAGTGTATGTAATTAAAAATATATCATTTGTAATGAGGATGGAATACCAGTGGATGAAGTTTTCTTCCGGCGATGACACCCGGAACTAGTGTCTGACTCTTCTTTCACGATCGGTGACAATTTACATTTCATCCTACAGAAGAAGGATCTCCTTGCCCCAGGACAAAGACGGTTTGTTTTTTGAGGTACACTTCCCTTTACCGGTAGCATAGCTACAGATTGGGGAATAAAGTTTGTTAGAGCTAGTTAAGCAACGGAAAAAGTCTCAAATCAGTTAAAACAAAAAAGAAATTGCAGTAATCAAGCAAATAAACAAGATATGCAATAAGATGAGCTAACAATGAAAGGCGTTACTTAATTACTTTTAGCATCAATCAGTCTTTCTCTCGGTGCCAAATCCGAGGATGACAGCTGCTCCTTCACTTTGGCTACGTCCTTAGGATGTAAAATGTCAAACCAAGATTGACCTAATAAATCAGTCTGGGAGTAATTCAACACTTGAGAAACAGATTCTGATACATAGAGAAGACGCCCACGATCACATCCAACAACGAACAGAAATCCTTCGGCCGACTGTCAAAAAAAATGAAAAATATTGAATTTTAAAAACTTAGCTTGCTTAAACATTGCATATGCCTTGGTAATAAAAACACTTTAGAATGTTCTACATTATTTAGTAACAATATTTATTATTATGAGAGATATCAGAAGGAAATGATTTTGTTTGCTGACGTTTTTTTCGCTGTCTTTCTCCTGATATGTGGAATGGTCCAGAAAATCAACTCAATTACAGATCGCTTTCGTTATTCACGATCCCCTCCTGTTTCCCAGATTGCGTAACACTTCATAAACAATGCTATTATACTTTCACTACCTACGTAATAGTAGCAATAAAGTTCCCATCCCTCATTTTCATCAATATCATCATCAACATTTTGTTATGTTTCCTGCTGGTTCTTATTCTGCTTGTATAAGCTTTTATGCTGTTGGATAATAAAATGATATATGTACCTATTTTTCTTCTTTCTCATTTTAACAGGGGAAAAGAGAAAGAAAACTTTGTAAATACAATGTTTTACATAATGTGTTCTACCGCTAGAAACTACTAGTTTGGCTCACCACCACCGTCAATGTCCTCAATTTAAATATTTGGCTTATTATGATCCCACAAGTATGCAAAACAATTCTTATTATTATTTAGACGTTGTTGGAAGTGGGCTTCTCTACATTATTATGAGGTCTTTTTTGGTCAGATAACTGATGGCAAGAATGAGGCTTTTTTGTGAATTGATGAAAGTCAGCAGAAGAAGGAGAAAGAGGACAATAGTGGACAAAGAATATTATATAAACTGAATAGCATTAGGTATAAACATTAAATGAGTTGATGATAAAGAACAAATTGGAATGGTATCATTATTACTAGCTAAAAACCTAGTTATGACATCAGTATGCCTGTCTGTCCGTTTCTACTATAATAAGAAATATCTGAACAGAATTACACCAAGACCGAGCTGCAGTTTTTCAGCAATCGTGGTTTCATGATATGCTCGCTAAAGACTTGGTCTTTTTTGTCAACAATTGGTAGATTTTCAGGAAATTTACAAAAACAGCAGTATTCTTCGTGCTAGTGACTACGAAGTCTTGCTGCCTTTTATTGATATTGATGATAAAATAATTACAACCTTCACAATACCTTCTTTTCACATTTTTCCATGGTATTAAATTTCCAATTACATAAAAAAGAATTCGTTCCATGTAAAGGAGTACTTCACTAGCAGCATTGAAATTATATAGGCCTAATAGGTAACTATATCTTCTTCTTTTTTATTCTACGCGAACTTCCATCTCTTCTTTTGAGGTCTTGTGATAATAACGTTGGGTTGTTGTTGTTGATGATCACGAGAAAGATGGGCGAGTTTCCCACACAAACAGGCATAATATAAGTATTAAGAGGTGTACAATAGGGAAAAAGTCCAAGTACAAGTGCATTGATGATTGATTCTCAAAAGGATTTCTCAGTGGGAAGAATAAGAAGGGAGATTTTCGAAGGAAATGTATACTTTTGGAGTAAAAGAAGGTTCCAACATATCCTCTGCTTTCTCCTTTTCAATCTGTGATTCCGATTATTAGAAAATCCCACACTTTATTGCAAGTAAGCAAAGCAAAGAAAACAAAGGAATTCGTCGACGTAGAAAATGGAACATTGTAAAGAGGGGCCCAAAATGTTCAAGCCCTTAAAGATTTGTGTTTCGAGGAGAAAGGATAAAACGGAATGAGAGGAGGATGGAGGAGCAGACAAGTAGAGGATATTTTGAGCTCTTTATGCAAACAATGTAATTCTCACAAAATTTGTATATTTTATTTAGTTTGGAGCCAATATAGTAACAGAAAATAATGAATATCCTGAAATAAAATTAATTTGAAAAATATTTACCTCGTTTTTCATATAAAAATTATAATAAATGGTGGGAGTGTATGAAAAACTGTGAAAATAAGTGATTTTTTAAAATTTAATAAAACAAAGAAAAACGAATAAACAAGAAAACTCGAAAAATATAGATTGTTAAGCTTTTTTTTGAATTGGTATCAGCTATTGTTTCATGCTTTGATAGTTTTTAATAAAGCTGCCAGTTTGCGTATGCAAAAGAATTATTGAGCGATGATATTTAAGGAAAAAACTGCTAACGTCATTAAACTGCTATATGATACAATACTTCCATGTTTTTCGTTAAAAATCGTCTCATTTCTCAAGAAAAAAGAATGAGACTGAGAATAGTGAATATGCCATATCATTAAAATCATAAAAAAGTATCTGTTGCTGACATTAACAAAGAAGGTGAGGAGATGTATCCATTTTCAAGACGGTAGGAGACTTACCTTAAAAACAAAAAAAATGTAATGAATATTTTAAGCATGCTTGAACATAATGATGCCTTGCTTTTTTACCGAAGAGAAGAGAATTCCCAAAAAAATGACAGAGAATGAGTGTAGGAAATTAAACTGAAACAGTCATATGCTTATATCAAGATCAGTTTCAAATTTGAAACTAAATTGAATAACAAATACATATAACTTAATAACGTTGTTATTTATTACATTATTAAAGAAGAAGGAAATGCCTTATTATAATTTTTCAAAAACTTTGATGAGCCTTTACTAATCCTCTTAAAAAATCATTACAACGCTGAGAAATTGGTGTTTATCAGTTGCTCGTGTTTGATTACTAAGTTATATTATTCTAAGAATATGACGGTAATTGAGAAGTAATGAATGAGTAGAAAAAATCAGTTGGCTGAGTGCTGAAATATTAAAAATCTATTGGCATCTAGTTTGAAACCGTTAAATAGGATAAAATATGCAGATTTTATTTGCCTGGGTGAAAACTCCAAAACTTAAACTATTATTATAAGTATCGTAATTTATACTTTTGACGTAAGCGCCGAGTCTTTTGTTCCTTTTGAATATATTTCGGCAAGGTGGATAAATATCGTGTCGTGTTTGTGTACCTATATTGTTTAAGTCGAATTCGTGAATTGTTTCCTCTTTGTAATTTCGTTACAGTTTGCCTGGCACAGGTTTTAATTAAAACCAGTTTGAAAGCTTTGTATGCTTCAATTGAAAAAATAACAATTTAAAATCTTTCTTTCTAAAAGCAGCGTGGTACAGTCGACGAACACATAAATTATATACGTGGCAAAGGCAAGTTGGTCTTAACTTTTTCGTATACACCTACAGTGAAATGTTCTGGAAGGCTGGAGAAAGGCCAGGGACGGGAAAAATTTCTGTTTTATTGACAGTGGACCAATTTGGAAAAAAACACAATGACCAAGTAACAGTATTCGAAGAAACCTTACCCGTCCCCCCATTTCCGACACCTACTTTAATCTCATTACAGTGGTAACAATCAGAGTTCAAATTACAACATTTTGCCCGAATAAATCTCAACTAATCTTGAGACCCTCAATAATATTTTGGCAAAAGAAACGCAGAATTTGGCTCTAATATAAGCAACAGCATACGGGAATCCTTCTCAATTAAAATTTCTAGAAGCAAAGGTATTATTTAAATAAGATGCATACGTAACAGTGATTTGAAGAGTAGTGAAGTGTTGCTAATAAAAATAACCATTTAATTTATGTTGATATGGAATGAGTTCTAGTATCAGCCTAACAACTCATTCTTTGGAATCGATCTCGTTCATAATGAATTGAAGTGATTAATTTAATTTGAATTTTTATGCTTCCTCAACCAGATTTCGTAAATTTCTACGACAGTTATAGTCAAAACGTTTTCTGATTGCTATGTCAATTCACTTCAGTGGACCGTGTAGGTTGTAGGATATGATAATTAGCTGCCATGTGGAACTGAGCCAATTGATGCTGTAAACAATTTAGTTTTTTGGATTCAATTTTTACAGTCCTTACAGAGCGCAATGTGTGGAATAATAAATTTCATGGAAACTTTTTTTCTACGTCTACACTTTTTGTTCATTATGCAATTTATATTTCATTGGATGACGTAAAAGAAGAGAGGGGAGGAATATTTACTGTTTTAAGTGAATGGGTGGAGGGAAGAATTTGCTTTCTCACCTGTAAAATGAGATGTTTGAGCTCCTCATCCGAAATAAATGAGGGTTTGTAATGACCCTCTGTGTAGGAATGAAGTCTGGAGCCCCGCAAAGTTTTCATGTGTTGGACTGCCATCCTGAGCACAGTCAACTTGTCGAGCTTTCTTGACATCGCGCTACACATCGGGACCATTCCAGAGAGTTCCGTAATGTACGTGTTCATCTTGTCACGGCGCCGTTTCTCAATCTCACTATGATTTTGCCTTGAAACAAGTAAAGAAGAATTGATTATATGATTGATACCTTTTGATGCTTTTTTGTGTTGATCATGGCTCAAGGAAATGAACTAATGATAACACATATTTTTCTTACAATATTGCCTGGAAAAGTAATTATGAAAATTTATTTCATTAAAATGTCGCATACAACTTTGAAGAAATGATTGGGAAAATAATTTCTTTGAACCGTTACTACTAATCAGGCATGTGTGTCGAATGCATCGAAATATTTCCAAATTCCAAACACCTTTTTGATTACAGATAGTGGTGGTAACCTACTACTAACATAATGATTGCTTTAATAATATTTATATCAAACAAAATCATTCATCAGCATCATCTCCATAACTACTTATGCCACGGTATAAATTTTGTTTTCATTAATTCTATATATTCTATAATAATATATAACCATGAACAAGATTTTTATTGACTTTGTGAGTCATACAAGAAATTTCCAAAGTCGAATCCTTTCTAAATTTATTCTCATATAAAAGTTTACTAACTTTTCATATCAATTCAATCAATATTATAATTCATAGTTGTGTAACCCTCCTCTATGAATGTACTTATTAAAAGCTTGCCACTACTACTGACGATGAGAACTTTTCTTTTAGTCACCTCTATTAATCGAAATTATTAGAATGAAAATGTTGAGGAATTTCAGAAACCCCCAAAAATTTACATATACAAACTCACTTTTTGGAGCTATCATCCGTTGGTGTAAGCGTCTTTCGGGAGCTGCATGTCTCAGAGTCATCGTCCATATCACTCTCTACCGTCCTATAAAAATTGTCATAAAATAATTGTAAATATTTGGTAAATTGCAATTTCTTGGGGCAAGATGATACACTTATCTAACAACACGCTGTACATACATACCTAGGCAGGGGAGAAGAATGCAAAAGTATTAAACCATCATTAATGTAATTAAGTAATAACAATAAAAGACCTTTTCGAAGTTGCGTCGGATAAAAATTCTTACAATGCTAGATAACTTTAGCGTACGAGTTGGATTTTGTAAAGAAAGATTTTTTCTGTGCCAGACTTTTCATTTCGTTTGTTTAAATTAGGATTTGATAAAAACCAACCACACTTTGTTGATATAAGAGACTGCCACTTTGAATCAGGTGAAAGGTTATGAAACAGAATTTAAAGCGGTGTATTCGAAGAATAGTTCTAAAAAAGGTTCCCTTTTGACTGGTCCCTTAAAACTGAAACCTTGAGGCACTTGTGCATACAAAAATATGAATGTATATTTTAAAATAGTCATATTCATATTTATTTCGGGCATATAAGAATGATTTCTCTTGAACCTTCGAGAATGTTTGTCCTATATCTAGTAAAATAGATATTTCAATCTGCTATTTCAATGAATTAGGTTCGTCTATTAAATCCATTTTATATAACGCTTTACTTAAAGTTCAAATTTGTTTAATTTAAGTAATAAAAAGTAGCAAACAACCTCTAAACTGTTCTAACGAACAAATTACCTAATGTCAAATCATACTCAGACCCACAAATGCCAAAATAATCAAAACCACTAAATGGATCATTAATATGAAACTCAAAACTTCGCGTAAAACCCATTGACAGCTACAGGGGTCTAAAGCATTTCATTTTCAGCTTCAAAGGCCTTATTTGCACTTTGCTGTAAGTTCAAACTTTCACCCATTCCATGAAATGATTTTGTAATCGTAAATTGAAAAATAAACAACCTTCTCTTTGATTAAAGCATTATTGATATACCTACATATCTATTATATACCTAAAGACATTTGATAATGGAAATAAAAGTGACGTGGACAATCTAACGCCTCCTTAGGATGATGTAATTAAACAATGGTTTCATTAATCTAGCTGGAATGGATTAATGATTGAAAAGTTTAAAAAATCGGTAGTTTATGTGTAAATTTTGAAGAGTTTAATTTAGTGTTACAAAATCAACGAACTTACGGTACAGGGCTTTTCCTCTTCCTATGGTGATGGTGATGATGATGATGATGCCTGTGGTTATGATAGGGGGAGGGAGAGGACTCAACTCTAACGTCTGACATGCTTCGGTGACCTACACTGCTAACTTGACTATGATGAGTAGAGTAACTTTGCTGACTGTGGTTACTGGAGGTGCTACTGCTGGGATGATGATGACCGTGGGGATGACTTTGATGACTACAATTATGATGATGACCACTACTGCTACCGCCTCCTCCGCCACCTCCACTGTTGCTTCCACGATGATGATGGCGATGATGCAGATTACCATAAGGTGTGGTGGCCTGCGGTGTAGCTGAGGTTGCCGAAGGCGAAGACGCTACTATTCCATAAACACTCGCTGAAACGCTACTGTTATCACTTTCACTAGAGGAACAAAAAAATAGATAAACAATGAATATTTTTTCCAAAATTATCAAGTAGAATTATTTTTAATGAAAACATATGACTAATAATAGTTTTTTTATTTTTTTCTTGCATTTTATCATAGCTTTGTTTATGAAAAAGTATGCGTATACAGTGAATTGTTAATAAATTATTTATTTCCAGTTTATAAGAAAAATTGATCAAGAAATTATTGTGAGAGATCAAGGATAAACAAGAATTAAAATCCAAAACTCTATCCAAACAAAAATCAACGCAAAAACATATTAATCATAATATAAATGTATTAATAAAAAACCTAGAACTATGGCTAATAGTTAATACAAAGTTTGAGAAACATACTAGCAGTAAGACTGGAATGAGGTAAAGGTTATAGAATCGGGAGTGTGATAACATGTCAAATTCTAAATCTGTTTTTAGAGGAAGTTTATTTACATCGATCATTATTTGTAGTTTATTGATGCCAGAATAAAAATTAGGTTTGTCAATGCTAAACGTTTAACTTTACTGGCTTGTTCTTCTTAGAATGGCTAAAAACTAAAATCCTTCCTTTTACTTCTCAAGAGAAAAAACTAAAGGTGAGTTTTGCAAGAAATAATTTATTAAAAGTTTTACAAAGTTTTAGCATCTACCTTGATCAACTATCACACAGAATTTCTTAAATTTTTTCTTAAAAGAGCCTTACTTTTAATGACTGGAATAAACTCTTTGGTTTTAAATTTTACTCTTGCTATTTTATTTCTTAATCCAATCAGAAAGTTTGACATTCATTATTGATTGATTTTGAAGTGCCAGGATGATACTGGAAGTTACCTAATGTAAAGATATAATTTTAATCAGATTAAATCACTATTTGCAGCCTCATTTAGTAATTTTTGGTTATGTGTAGAAGAATGTATGAAAATGTATTAGTTAATACAAATTTTTCACTTTGAAGTAAATGATTTATGAAGCAACAGTGATAACGGTATAATTCTCAATTACAGTGACATAAGAAGGATGTTGATAGAGCGTTTTTGAAGTGGCTTTGAATTCCATTAGAGAAAACCAATTTTGGGTAGTGGTTTACATCCCCCTGCTTATGACGGATTCATAACTGCTCAAATAAATATAATTATGTGGTCATCCTTTTTACCTTCTTCCCACATTTCAAATCTGATTTTTATTCATTTACTCATATCATTCAATGATGACGAAGTGGATAGTATGAATTATCTTTGCTACCACGTCTAGTTTAACCGAAAGCAACTATTCCATGTTGAACTATGCATTTGTTAGCAAATAAAATTGTTTTATTTGCATCACTCGCCAATAAACAGGAAACAACATTAATTGCGCAAAACAGAATATTATATTAATTCATTTACTACCGGAACGGAAGGAAAGGATTACATTTATCTGTATCGTCATCCTTTAAAACAGTATGCTCTATAATTACTAATTAGTAGTCGAATGCATAATAAATACAGAGGGACATACAAAAATTGAATTATGAAGTGACCATTGAAGAGATGGAAGATTAAAGGAAAATTGATAGGCAAATAAAATATAAGATTTAAACACTATCCTTCCGTCCGAATAGCTGTTGTTGTTAGTACTGTGTAATATTAATACCTGGAATCGGAATGATTTTGCTTCAACTTTAATGTTTTTCAGAGTTACTCAATGCATATCAAAGTAAAATGCAAAAAATAGTGAAACTACAGGAACGAATATTAGACTGACCTAAATCCAGAAAAATCAGATCTAGAACCTTCCAGTCGAGTAGGGAAACAAGGATTAGTGAAAAAAGATTTCACCACTTTTTCAATCAACTGTCCACAAAGTACAGCTTATCTACATAATCGATCTGGAAATTTCTCGGGAATAACATCATATTAAATTCTTTATTAAGTTAGGGCTTGAAACACACAAAAACCTTAATTTGAATGGTCGCAACAAGTGAAGCAGTTGATCGAAGGATTCATATGGCTCTTTAATATTATCAAAAGCGATACGATACACCCTAAAAAGAGTTTTTGGTCTTTAACTGGCATTATATCATTTGTTTGTAATAAACATCCTTGACACATTCTACGTTTCCTTATACATCATCCAGAAGTACATCAACACATAATTATAGCTGTCCTATGACAGTTTCAAGGCTAGAAAACCACCGTTTCTCTCGAAAACAACATAAAAATTAGCTTAATAAAAGTTTATAGATTTACTCTAAATCATTTACCCCCCAAAAGTGCCAAAATCCTTTTAGATAAATTGACAGTAGAGACTGCTCATGTACCTTGTCAAATATCCACACTAAACGTTATTAAAAGTGCCATATTGTCTTGCTTTTTCTACCTGAATATTGGCCAACTTTAAGATTTACACATTTCGAATGAATAGTATGAAAATGCTATTTGGGTACCTCCTTCACGGGGCGTCACATATTGTCGTATCGAATATTTGTAGACATAGTGCGTGCCAATATATTTTGACAAAAAATGAAAACTGGCATTACGTCGGACCTTACGTAACAGTTTGAAATTTATATTCAAACCTACAACTATGTATTACGTTTTGTATTTTACTGCCGAGAAGCTATTTTTTCTACAACGTATGTGACCAGGTGTCACAAACAAAATAATTAGCGTTGTTACTATTTCAGCTGATTGGAGAATAATTCACTTTCTTTCAAGCTGTAGTGTGTAAATATTGATTCGTCTCAAATTGCCCCAACACAACCAACTTTCATTCTGAACTGGTATTGATAGACGGTTTATAATTAATTTAAGTAAATAAATAATTAATTATTTAAACACTCCCCAAAATTCCTAAAATTTTTAGCATATGT